>CM056777.1:29210000-29486450 GCA_029852875.1 Mythimna loreyi | reverse complement strand
TAGTGTAGATAAGGCAACATCAACAAAAGTTAAAATAAATATGAATAAAATATTAAAGACAGTTATGACAGATGTCATAGACATAATACAACATATAAACATGATTAAAAAACGAATGAAAATGCGACTATGTTGACAAGAGCAGTTGCACGACGCGCACACCCACCAACTCCGGCCTCGTCGCTCAGCTTCGCCTCGCCGCCGCCGGAAACCAGACTCACTGAAAGTGCTGTGATACCGGCCGTGGCAGCTGCGTCGAGCTCGAGAGCGACGAGTACTACTCGCCGCCGACGACACCACCACCTGCGCGTCGCCGGGGAGGACGCCGGCCGCCGGCTTGTTTAGAACCTCGAGGCCCATCGGCCTCTGATAGGGTCCCAGCTGTCGGCGGAAGTGTGCCGCGTATGCAATGGACGCAATCCATCAACGAAAACGTCATGCACGCATACTTTGGTGCTACAGAAGGAAGAAACAACCTGACAGCGTACCGTTCTCCGATGCTCTCTCTGTTTCAGGTGCTTGAGCCAGCCGTGAACGTGTCGACCCAACGACTTTCGGTTCAGTTGCGGGTCATCCAGCGTAATCACATGTTGGACGATTCCGTACTTGATCGCCTCCGAACGGAAATGGGTAGCCATGCCATTACCTCCCCGTCGCAGACTGTGGTACCTACCAGTGATGGTACCACCGTCCAACCAGCTTACAGATCACGAATCTGAAGTGCCGTACTACAGGTATACCCGACCCAGTTCTTGGTAATGGTTGTACCATTCTGTACTGGGATCGGTCTATCATAACACTGGCCTTCAAAATTAAAAAAAAAATTTGGTGCAGAAATAGTGTTAAGGGTTTTTGACTAAGTGTTAACTGGTAACACTAAATTACTTTTAATTTTTTTTTCCTACGTGTAGTTTTCGATCTACGTGTAGTTTTCGATCTACCTTCAGTTTTGAATATTGCCTGTAATCAGTACTTTAATGCGCTCGTTTTATTAATTTATCGGTACATTTCTGAAAATAAGTTTATTTTAACATCATGTCTTCATCGCGAAGAAGTTGTCATAATGAACCAAATGTGTTTTGTTACATCTGTGGCGAATACACAGTTAAAAAATATAGAAAACCTGTAACAGATTTTGTAAAAAGTGCCTATTTTTCCTATTTCAAGTTGAAAATTGTGAATGATTACAAGCCGTGGATACCTCAAATTGTTTGTAAAATGTGCTGTGAACACTTGAGACAGTGGGTTAGCGGCCAAAGAAGCCGTATGAGATTTGGAGTACCTATGCAATGGAAAGAACAAAAAAATCACTTTGATGACTGTTACTTCTGCTGTGTTAATTTGCGCGGTGTCAACGTTAAAAAATGATTTATCCAGACTTAGAATCGGCTAGAAGACCTTTACCACATTCAGAGGAAGTACCTATTCCAACATATTGTCCTACCAGTGAATCATCACAGGAACCAAATCCTTCACAGGAACCAAATCCTTCACAGGAAAACAATAAAGTGAATAGCGACAGTGATTTCGAAGGCTCTAATTTTACAGAACCAAAACCTTTTACTCAAAAAGAATTAAATGATCTGATAAGGGATCTGGAGTTATCTAAAGAATCTGCGGAAGTGTTGGCTTCGCGATTAAAAGAAAAAAACTTGTTAGCAACAGGTACAAAGGTGACATTTTATCCTACACGAGAGCAAGATCTGCTACCTTTTTTTAATTCGGAAAGTGATATTGTTTTTTGTTCAGATGTGAAAGGCCTTATTCTCGGAATGGGTCTTTTAAAATATGAGCCAAATGAATGGCGTCTCTTTATAGACAGTTCTAAACGAAGTCTCAAATGCGTCCTTTTACACAATGGCAATAAGTATGGTTCAGTTCCGATTGCTCATTCCACGAAATTAAAAGAGTATCAAAATATATCACTCGTTTTAGACAAAATCAAATATAAAGAACACCAATGGAGTATTTCTGTTGATCTAAAAATGGTAAATTTTTTATTAGGACAGCAGAGTGGATACACTAAATACCCATGTTTTTATTGCCTGTGGGATAGTCGTGCCAAGCATCAACACTGGGAAAAAAGAGATTGGCCAGTACGTGACACGATGGAGGTAGGGAAGCAGAATGTCATCAACCCACCTTTGGTTTTAAGAGATCAAATTATATTGCCCCCCTTGCACATAAAATTAGGCCTAATGAAACAATTTGTTAAAGCGCTAGATAAAAATCGACAATGTTTTTCTTATATATCGAGAAAAATGACTGGTCTAAGCAAAGAAAAGTTAAAAGCAGGCATTTTCGATGGTCCACAGATAAGAACATTAATAAAAGATACTGATTTCATAAGTTCAATGAATGATTTGGAACGAGCTGCGTAGACTTCGTTTGTTGAAGTTACTAAAAACTTTCTTGGAAATCATAAGGCAAATAACTATATACAAATTGTAAATAACATGCTAGAGAACTTTAAGAACTTAAAATGTAATATGTCCATCAAAGTACACTACCTACACAGTCATCTGGATCAATTTCCAGAGAATCTTGGGTCCTATAGCGAAGAACAAGGGGAGCGGTTTCACCAGGACCTAAAAACCATGGAGGAGAGGTACCAAGGTCGATGGGATCGACATATGATGGCTGATTACTGCTGGGGTAAGCAACGGGATTATCCTAATACATCTCATTCACGAAAGTCGCGTTTTTTTTATGCATGTCAATATCTAGAAAAGTACACGTAGGAAGTCATTTTTTTTTTGTAATAGTGTAATCAGGATACAGTTCTAAGTTAATAAAAAAAATACAGTGTATTGGCACCAAAATTAGTGTTGTTATAATCGGTCTGACAGGACTATTGTTAGCTTTTACTAATTTATTGTCATTTATACATTAATCATTATATTAAATTAGATATTTATTTAGTCCAACTTGCTTTAAAAATGTAACCGTGTGCCCAAGATAAATTCCATTAATAGTTCTTAAATTGACTTTTGTCGGTTGATAACAAATAGTTTTCCCGCGTTGACAGCTACGTCAAGCACGTCCAGGTGCGGAGGCTCACTTGGGAACACAGCAGTCGAGCTCGAGCAATCGAGTAGTAAATACATATACTTGTGAACAGTGTTAAGTCAAGTGAATGTGATTTAGTATGAATAAAAGACCCTATAAAACAAGTATACGGATTTTATTTTCTTCAAAGCTCTGACCCGTTAATACTATTTTAGCCAATAAGCCTAATATAGTGGTGGTAGACCGAAGCGAGGGCGTCTGTTTGTTGACATGTTCGTTCCTCATGACGAGAACCTCGTGAAAGACGAGAAAGATAAACAATTCAAGTATATGGACTTGGCTCGCGAGGTTGTCGACATGTGGGATGTGGATTCGGCAATTATTGTACTGATAGTCGTGTCAGCCAATGGCTTAATAACCAAGAGCCTCGACCAATACCTTAAGGAGCTCTCGTTAGGTTAGGTTAGGTTAGGCGGCTGGATCAAGGGCTTGATTCAGAAAGCGGTATTTCTTAGGGACATTAGGCATTAAGGAGTGGACTGTAAGATACTGGTTAGGAGAGACACCAAGTAACGAAACTACAATGAACAGAAGGGAGGATAATGCGATGCCTACGAGTACGTTAAAAGAATTTGTGCAAGCATTTTTAAGGGATTTGCTCAAAATTCCTTCTCACTACTGCAGAAAAGAAAGTACGAAATTATATGTAGAGCCAATAATACAGTCTAAACGTGAACTATATCGTATCTATGTTGAAGAGGCAAAAAAAAGGCACAGAGAGTGGCTTCAAGAAAATTATTTGAAGATGTTCTAAAAGATGAAAACATAGCATTGTTTCAACCAAAAAAAGATGCATGTGATGTATGTTGTTCGTATAGAGTAGGTAATATTAGTGAAGAAGAATATCAGCAACACTTATCACGAAAAGATTTAGCTAGACAAGAAAAGACTTTAGACAAAGAAAGAGCGAAAAATGGAACACTCCATCTTATCACTGCTGACTTACAAGATGTGAAATTGTGTCCATTTTTGAAAGCTAGTGCACTGTATTTTAAAACAAAGCTTATGGTTCATAATTTCACAATTTACAATCTAGGCACTAAAAATGTAGAGTGTTATTGGTTTGATGAGACCACTACTGATTTAAAAGCATCAACTTATGCTTCTTTTTATATTGATTATTTAAAGAAAATTATAGAAGACTGCCCAAAAGATGTAGTTATTTATAGTGATGGATGCACATCACAAAATAGAAATGTTGTGGTTTCTAACGCTCTCCTGCTACTGGCGATAGAAAAAAATATTGTGATTACACAATTTTTTTTAGAAAAAGGTCACACTCAGATGGAGGTGGATTCAGTTCACTCAATAATTGAAAGAAACCTAAAAAAAGTCGTGAAATATTTTTGCCTAGTCAGTACTCTTCGATAACCAAAGAAGCTAGACTGAATCCATCTCCATATGAGGTAGCAACAGTGGATCACACATTCTTTATAGTATTAAAAATAACTTTATTTATGATACAATTCGCCCTGGGAGAGGGGTTGGTGCGAAATGTGTGGTTGATATCAGAGTAGTAAAATACAATCCCAATGGTACAATTGAATACAAGCTTAACTACAATGACGAGTTTCAACTGTTACCACAAAGGCCAAAAAGAATTGAGCAATTTATACCACCACAGCTCTTTGCTGACAGATTGCCAATATCCAAATCAAAGTATGAACATTTACAACAATTAAAAAGCGTTATTCAGATTGCCATGAATTCTATGACAACTTGCCATACAGAAATACCTAATTCGTACCTGCCTCTTATTAATTAATAGCAATCTATAACTGTTTACACCTTATAAATGAACAATTTGGTTATTCTTTTTTTGTTAGAAATTATATCTTTTTGTTTAGTTCCTTTGTTGATTTTTATAATTTGATTTTAATTATTACCTATAGTGCCTATTATTATTTTTAAGGGGAAATTATAAGTCTAGCCACAAAATTATTTATTGGACACGGGATTAAACTTCTAATTTTATAACTAAGCAACGGGAAAATAACATAGCCTCTAATAAACTAATTCGACCTTTTTACGTCGCCAACTAAATATTCTATAGAAAGCGTCAAGTAAAGATTATCAATTATTGTGACTTGTCCTTCTCATTTATACACTGCCACCTAATTTAATAACTCGGCCGCGGATTTTACGTCTCATCACCATTTTACGTTTTACAGCTTCAACGCACTGTTCTCAAAAAAATATGATTCAAGCTTCGACAGAAAGTATCATTTATTATAACTTAGCATGTATTATAATATATCATATTCTTTTATCGCTAAAACTGATACCAAAATTAGAGTTGTACATTCAACACCAGCCAGCACCACGTATTTAATTCCAGGCAACAACTCATTCAAAATTAATCAAGCTGAGAAGAAATTCAGGAGTTTTGAAGAAAACAAAAAAAAGTGTTTTTTTCAGCTTCGAACGTAATACTACCGAACAATCAGACCAGGTGGTTTCCGGCTGTCGCCACTGTGCGGAACGCCCGGAGGACACGGTAGAGCATACGGTAGAAGTGTGCCCCGCGTGGGAAGAGCATCGCCGTGTTCTCGTGGAGGCAATCGGAGGCGGCGATCTCACGCGACGGGCCTTGGTAGAGGCCATGGTCCGGAGCGAGGAAGTAGGAACTGTAGGGGCCCGGCAGGGTTGAAGCCTTCTAGGGCCTAGGATTGATGCGAAAGTGGAACACCGGGACCCTGCAACTAAGGCAGGAAGGAAAGGTGGGTCGTTTAGTCAGTAGAAGTCTGACACAGTCTCCCGCTCCGCCCAAGAGCGGGATTCGTCATTTGATGATTTTTCCCACCATAAAAAAAAGACCAGGTGGTTTATTGGTTGCTGTGATTGTCCAGACTTTTATCGCAAGTACAGCTGCAAGCATTTGATAGGCCTTGCAATCAGACCGAAAATCGTGACGCCACCATTAGAGGCTAAGTCACAACCACTGGGATTAAAAAAAAAGTGTGGAAGGACAACTAAAGTGCGAGCTGCGTTAATTATCCAATAATAGTTTTATTTTCTTTTTTTTCTAGATAGGTAGGTACCTACATTATTTTTACGTTTCTATTATTTATTATACGCAAAATGGCGGTAATTCAATAACTAAATTGATTTTTCAAAAATAAAGTCTTTTATTTTGTCTCTCCTTAATAGATTCTGGTAATATAAGTGGCCAATAGTATATATTTGATGACATTTTTAGCAAACTTTTGACAATCAATTAATATGGGATGAGTTACATTTTAAACATACTGAGTTAAAAAATTAGAAGCTAAATAAATATATTTTTTGAAGTCATTTAACAGTATTTTAGAAGTTTACTGTTACAATGCATGTTACAAATTTAGATGCTAAAAAATAACTATCGAGCTGAGTTGTATTTAGAGTGGTTCACATAGAAGATAACTAGTGGTCATGATAGTATTATTTGGATGCTCGTTAATTGTGGCTGACTTAGTAATTTAGAAGGCAACATAGATTTTTGGGGGCAAATAATGACATTAAAAAAAAGCCTGTTTAATTAGCACCCATTTTTAAGTACGTAAAAAATTCGTAAGACTGTTTGATTGTGGTATAATTTTATTTCATTAATATATTTAAGATTTGTGATATTCCGAAGTTTTCCAATTGAAATTATTTAAAAGGCTGATTATCTTCTGAAAAAATATAAGATTTAATTATATGTTTGATGTTTATAAGAGTAATTTAGTTTATAAGAGATGTTTATAAGAGTAATTCAAAGAGATTTTAGAGAAAAAGTTTATGTTGATTTTGTTACATTTATCTAACATATATTCATTTTATCTAACTTTAGTAAGAGGCAAAGATATTTCAATAATTTTGTATAGTTTTATTTTCCACATTGAATAATATTTTTGTTAAAATAATGATATTTGTTTCATTTCAAAACCGCGTACTTTCCCCTTAAGTTCCAATGTTATAAGTTTATGGTCAAAGCAAATGCGCGTAATTGTCGTAGGGCCTTAAATATTTACTTAAATTGATATATTTTCTACCAAGAGATAGACCACATTACTAATTACTTTTTGTGTATTAGTTCAATTAATTTTAAGCTCATTAGCTTAAAATTAATTGAACTAATAAAGTTATTAAGTTTTAACCTTCCCCTGTAAAACTGGATCTATTGCAGATACGCACATTTTACGTATGGTACATTCGCGGATTTGCACTATCCCCGATATGTAATTAATTTTCAGACCGACCAGAACAAGAATGTTTGATAGATACCAAGACCCTAATTTCTTTGATGCAAGTGATTTTACGTTTCGAGAAATTATAAAACAACCACTTATGCTCAACAGAATAACTTTTATCAAGACAAGAAAAGTCAGCCTTCAAATTAGTCTGTCGCGCGACTAATTTGTTGCGGCTAATTTGAAGGCGCCTTTACCTTATGAGACGCAGAGTAGGAATACGAGTCTCAAAAAGCTTCTTCTTTTTTAGTCAAAAACTATACTCAACAGAATGAGCATCATCAAAACTGAAACAGTATACAAGGCTAAAAAATTATCTGTTTGATATTTCTTTATTTATTGATTTTCACTGCTAATTTTTTTTTCTTCCAGAGGCAACAGAAATATTAAAAAAAAACACCTGCTCAGCAGAATGAGCTTTATCAAGACACGCAAAGAGTAGAAAAATGAGGCTCAAAAATTTGATTTGATACAGTCAGCAACAAATCAGACTACAACAAACTGTCAAAATTCTGCAAACGATTTTCAACTCTTAACCATAAATATAACAAGGTTCAAAATGCATTGGAGAAATCTGACAGATTTCTAGTTTGATGTGCTGCTGACCGTACCTATTTGCTTTTTAAGGTAGTTATTGTATGATAAGTGATCTTTATTTTGTAAGTAGGTTTAAAAAACATGCATCATTTTTTTTTAATGCTAGATGAGTTCAGTGTTTCCTAGCTGACTACCCTGAGAAGAAACACCGAAACAAACGTATTTCATGGGAACAACTACATTTTTTGTCACCAAAATTTATATTTGTCATCAAGTTGTATCACCTAATAAATAGATTATCTATCGCCACGAAATATTTTCGTTCTCAGATAAACAAAGAGTGTTCCCAGGTATGAATTACCAAATTATTGTTAATATAATGTGTGTAAAATATGAGATGGATTACCAATAAAATTGTAGTGCATTACATGAATATAAACTTCCTTCTTATAATAATAGTTTTATTATTTAAATAATAGCTTGGTGCTCAAAATGGTAGATCTGTCACCAAATAAATCGATTAATCGATCCCTGACTGCGACTCCTTTTTATTTGTTATTTTGTCACCAATACATTAGTTACATTTTATTTCGTTCAGTTATTAAAATAATGTATTCGTTACCAATTTAATACATCAGTTTAAAATTTTAATGAAAATATGTTCAAAGGGAAGAGGAAGGGAAGGGAGACAAATTGGCGCGCTTTCGGGCCTCAACGAATGGGTTGTAGGTTGGTTGTAGGTACGATCATACGATGCGCGGCGCGGGCAGCGAGATGCAAGTTTACTTCATTCGCGACGATTACGTTCATTGTTGTGGGTGCATTTTATTATCGTTGTGGACAATTTGTTGTTTTAGTTAATTTCTTAGCTGTTTATTTTGGATTATGGCATCAAGTAGTGGTGAAGGTAATGCAATTCATTCAAAAAGTTTATCGTCGTTCGTCGAGCAATCATTTGTGGAGAAAGTGCCGATATTGGAGTCTGATGAGGAAAATACAGACACTGATGAAGGCACCATACCAAAGAAGAAACGGTCGCAAAACAAGGTTTGGATTTTCGTTAAAAAAATTGAAAACAAACATAGTGCTGAGGAGTACGTAAAGGCTGTAAAAACTTGGTCTTTTCTACGAACGCGTGATATAGAGGAAGGGAGAAAAAAGTACTTTAGATGCAATAAAGTGGTGCGGAAGGGATCACAATGTTCAGCTCAGTTGTATTTACTCATGTATTCATTCTCGGATGAAGTGTTGTTGTTTCGGACAGATTCTGATCATGACCACGATTCGAAAACGCTCGCTTGTTATGGGCTTAGTGACAGAGTAAAGGAAGAAATAAACAAGTTATACGACTTACATCTCAAACCAAAAGCCATACTTGCAAATTTAGCTAAAATTGATGGTATTAAAGTGCCAAAAATGTCCCAACTAAGGACTTATTGAATTGACAGACGCCGTAGTAAATATGGACAGCCCAGGATCAGCCTAGGCGAATTGGAAGCTTGGCTAAGGTCTCATTCGCCAATTCCTGACAACGAACATGAAGTTTAAGTGAATGAAGATACTAGTTCATCGCGCTTTAGAATTGTAGGTACTATCAACAAAATATTTGCTGCAAAAAGCACGTGACGTAAAAGTTTTTCATGCTGATGCTACATACAAGTTGGTATGGCAAGGATTTCCCGTTCTCGTCGTTGGAAGTACAGACAAAAACAAAAGATTTCATCCATTCGGGCTTGGGGTTGCAACTAATGAGGAAAAAGAAGACTTTAAGTTGTTGTTTGATGCCATCAAGATTAATATCTTTAAGTTGTACTCACAAGACTTGAAACCTGAAGTTCTAGTCTGTGATGCAGCGAAAGCAATACAAAATGCATTTATAGAGGTATTTGATAAAGATGTCACTATTCGTATCATCGTATGTGTTGGGCACATGCTAAAAAAAAAAATCAAGCTCATGTAGAGAAAGATACGCGAAAAAAATTCACAAACATTTATTGTCAGATGTGAATTCTCTGCAAGCAGTAACTGATTCAGAAACGTTCGAGTTAGCTTCAAAAGCATTCTTGAAGAAATGGGAGAATGAGACAACTTTTATCCATTATATTTTAAGGAGCAATGGCTCATACAAAACCGGAACTGGTACTTGGGTGCTCACATGGGTTCACCAGCGACTAATAATGCATTAGAATCACATAACCGAGTAATCAAAGATGAATACACGCTCCGTGAACGTTTGCCACTGTCTCGTTTCTTGACAGTTGCCTCAGAGTTTGTAAATGGATGGTCATTAGCTGTCGATGAAGTATTTGCGACATTACCAACTATGACTCTGAAAGACTGGACAGAAGCCTACCAATGGGCGAAGTTGCCTAAAGAAGTAATACTGACGAATAGTGACGATACTTTTAAACACTACGAAGTACCTGCTGGGAAGGCAGACAAAATACAAAACTTTGAAAATGCATGGTTAGTCCATGCATTTTTTTTTTTTGATGACTACAAAGTTCAATGGTTCAGCAAATGGAGAGTGGATCTACCGCACAATATTGATTGGATACATGGAAAATGCAACTGCCCTGCGTTTTACAAAAATTATATGTGCAAGCATATTATCGGATTAGCCATACGCTTAAAGCTGGCCAACCCCCCACCAGAAGCAAAAAATTTACTTATCGGCCAGAAAAGAAAAAGGGGGTGCCCTTCAAAATCCAAACCAGCGCTGATTATTCAGTGATTGTTATTTTTAACAATAGGTAAATATTGATTATTTTGACTTTGTTTTATTTACTATTCAGCTAGAAATTTAATTTAAATATATTTATACTACCTGTGGAAATTAAGACCCTTGGGGGAGGCACATGGCCAGTTAAGTAGTAGACTCTTTTGGTTGAAAGGATGATGACGACCACCCTACATTTTTAGACCTTCATGAAATTTTCTAGTGATATAATATATGATTTATTGGTGATCTCTTTAAATTAGTTTGCTTAAATACTATTAGGACAAACCTATTATAATAAATTATAAAACCATTTATTTGGTACTTGACCCCATATCTCCATGACTTTCGGTAATTTATTGTGGAATTGATTTTATATTGTTTGGTGACTACATTTTGGTGACAAATCTACTATTTTGAGGGCAAACCCTATTATTTAAGAAACATAAAATGAATTAAATTGGTGACAGCTTAAATCATACCCGTATTTCATTGACATTTTATTTATTTTAGACACCCAAACAAATAACAACTGTACTCAAAACGAATGAGCATTATTAAAACTGAGACAGCATACAAGGCTCAGAAATTGTATGTTTTGCTATTTCTTTATTTATTTTTTTTCACTGTCAATTTTGTTTTATCGCCAGAAAGATAACTATTTTGCTCAACAGAATGAGCTTTACAACAAGCAAAGAGTTGAAATATGAGGCTCAAAAAGTTTCTGCTTTGGTATTTTCTTATTAGTTATTGTTTTTTATTGACATTTTGTTTCTTCTAGACACCCAGATAAATAACAACTTTACTCAAACAGAATGAGCTTTATCAAAACTGAGACAGCATACAAGGCTCAGATATTTTATGTTCTGTTATTTCTTTATTTATTGTTTTTCACTGTCAATTTTGTTTCATCGCCAGAAAAATACAAACATTTTGCTCAACACAATGAGCTTTAAGACAAGCAAAGAGTTGAAATATGAGGCTCAGAAAGTTTCTGCTATGGTATTTTCTTATTACTTATTGTTTTTATTGACATTTTGTTTCTTCTAGACACCCAGACAAATAACAACTGTACTCAAACAGAATAAGCTTTATCAAAACTGAGACAGCATACAAGGCTCAGATATTTAATATTCTGCTATTTCTTTATTTGCCTATTTTGCTCAACAGAATGAGCTTTAAGACAAGCAAAGAGTTGAAATATGAGGCTCAGAAAGTTTCTGCTTTGGTATTTTCTTATAAGTTATTGTTTTTAATTGACATTTTGTTTCTTCTAGACACCCAGACAAATAACAACTGTACTCAAACAGAATGAGCTTTATCAAAACTGAGACAGCATACAAGGCTCAGATATTTAATGTTTTGCTATTTCTTTATTTGCCTATTTTGTTTTTCAATGTAAATTTTGTTTCATCACCAGAAAAATACAAACTATTTTGCTCAACAGAATGAGCTTTAAGACAAGCAAAGAGTTGAAATATGAGGCTCAGAAAGTTTCTGCTATGGTATTTTCTTATTACTTATTGTTTTTATTGACATTTTGTTTCTTCTAGACACCCACACAAATAACAACTGTACTCAAACAGAATGAGCTTTATCAAAACTGAGACAGCATACAAGGCTCAGAAATTGTATGTTTTGCTAATTCTTTATTTATTGTTTTTCACTGTCAATTTTGTTTCATCACCAGAAAAATACAAACTATTTTGCTCAACAGAATGAGCTTTAAGACAAGCAAAAAGTTGAAATATAAGGCTCAGAAAGTTTCTGCTTTGGTATTTTCTTATTAGTTATTGTTTTTTATTGACATTTGTTTCTTCTAGACTCCCAAACAAATAACAACTGTACTCAAACAGAATGAGCTTTATCAAAACTGAGACAGCATACAAGGCTCAGATATTTAATGTTTTACTATTTCTTTATTTGCCTATTCTGATTTTCACTGCAAATTTTGTTTCATCGCCAGAAAAATTTTGCTCAACAGAATGAGCTTTAAGACAAGCAAAGAGTTGAAATATGAGGCTCAGAAAGTTTCTGCTAGGGTATTTTCTTATTAGTTATTGTTTTTATTGACATTTTATTTCTTCTAGACACAGACAAATAACTGTACTCAAACAGAATGAGCTTTCTCAAAACTGAGACAGCATACAAGACTCAGAAATTGTATGTTTTGCTATTTCTTTATTTATTGTTTTTCACTGTCAATTTTGTTTTATCGCCAGGAAGATAGCTATTTTGCTCAACAGAATGAGCTTTAAGACAAGCAAAGAGTTGAAATATGAGGCTCAGAAAGTTTCTGCTTTGGTATTTTCTTAT
Organism: Mythimna loreyi; assembly: GCA_029852875.1. NCBI lineage: Eukaryota > Metazoa > Arthropoda > Insecta > Lepidoptera > Noctuidae > Mythimna > Mythimna loreyi. Next base: position 29,473,598 of record CM056777.1, on the reverse strand, counting down.
TAGTTATTGTTTTTATTGACATTTTGTTTCTTTTAGACACCCAGACAAATAACAACAGTACTCAAACAGAATGAGCTTTATCAAAACTGAGACAGCATACAAGGCTCAGATATTTTATGTTTTGCTATTTCTTTATTTATTTTGATTTTCACTGTAAATTTTGTTTCATCGCCAGAAAAATACAAACATTTTGCTCAACAGAATGAGCTTTTAGACAAGCAAAGAGTTGAAATATGATGCTCAGAAAGTTTCTGCTTTGGTATTTCCTTATTAGTTATTGTTTTTTATTGACATTTTGTTTTTTCTAGACACCCAGAGAAATAACAACTGTACTCAAACAGAATGAGCTTTATCAAAACTGAGACAGCATACAAGGCTCAGATATTTAATGTTTTGCTATTTCTTTATTTGCCTATTTTGTTTTTCACTGTAAATTTTGTTTCATCACCAGAAAAATACAAACTATTTTGCTCAACAGAATGAGCTTTAAGACAAGCAAAGAGTTGAAATATGAGGCTCAGAAAGTTTCTGCTTTGATATTTTCTTATTAGTTATTGTTTTTTATTGACATTTTGTTTCTTCTAGACACCCAATCAAATAACAACTGTACTCAAACAGAATGAGCTTTATCAAAAGTGAGACAGCATACAAGGCTCGGATATTTTGTTTTGCTATTTCTTTATTTATTTTGATTTTCACTGTAAATTTTGTTTCATCGCCAGAAAAATACAAACTATTTTGCTCAGCAGAATGAGCTTTAAGACAAGCAAAGAGTCGAAATATGAGGCTCAGAAAGTTTCTGCTTTGGTATTTTCTTATTAGTTATTGTTTTTATTGACATTTTGTTTCTTCTAGACACCCAGACAAATAACAACTTTACTCAAACAGAATGAGCTTTATCAAAACTGAGACAGCATACAAGGCTCCGATATTTTATGTTATGCTATTTTTTTATTTTGTTTTTCACTGTAAATTTTGTTTCATCACCAGAAAAATACAAACTATTTTGCTCAACAGAATGAGCTTTAAGACAAGCAAAGAGTTGACATATGAGGCTCAGAAAGTTTCTGCTATGGTATTTTCTTATTACTTATTGTTTTTATTGACATTTTGTTTCTTCTAGACACCCACACAAATAACAACTGTACTCAAACAGAATGAGCTTTATCAAAACTGAGACAGCATACAAGGCTCAGAAATTGTATGTTTTGCTAATTCTTTATTTATTGTTTTTCACTGTCAATTTTGTTTCATCACCAGAAAAATACAAACTATTTTGCTCAACAGAATGAGCTTTAAGACAGCAAAAAGTTGAAATATGAGGCTCAGAAAGTTTCTGCTTTGGTATTTTCTTATTAGTTATTGTTTTTTATTGACATTTGTTTCTTCTAGACACCCAAACAAATAACAACTGTACTCAAACAGAATGAGCTTTATCAAAACTGAGACAGCATACAAGGCTCAGATATTTAATGTTTTGCTATTTCTTTATTTGCCTATTTTGTTTTTCAATGTAAATTTTGTTTCATCACCAGAAAAATACAAACTATTTTGCTCAACAGAATGAGCTTTAAGACAAGCAAAGAGTTGAAATATGAGGCTCAGAAAGTTTCTGCTATGGTATTTTCTTATTACTTATTGTTTTTATTGACATTTTGTTTCTTCTAGACACCCACACAAATAACAACTGTACTCAAACAGAATGAGCTTTATCAAAACTGAGACAGCATACAAGGCTCAGAAATTGTATGTTTTGCTAATTCTTTATTTATTGTTTTTCACTGTCAATTTTGTTTCATCACCAGAAAAATACAAACTATTTTGCTCAACAGAATGAGCTTTAAGACAAGCAAAAAGTTGAAATATAAGGCTCAGAAAGTTTCTGCTTTGGTATTTTCTTATTAGTTATTGTTTTTTATTGACATTTGTTTCTTCTAGACTCCCAAACAAATAACAACTGTACTCAAACAGAATGAGCTTTATCAAAACTGAGACAGCATACAAGGCTCAGATATTTAATGTTTTACTATTTCTTTATTTGCCTATTCTGATTTTCACTGCAAATTTTGTTTCATCGCCAGAAAAATTTTGCTCAACAGAATGAGCTTTAAGACAAGCAAAGAGTTGAAATATGAGGCTCAGAAAGTTTCTGCTAGGGTATTTTCTTATTAGTTATTGTTTTTATTGACATTTTATTTCTTCTAGACACAGACAAATAACTGTACTCAAACAGAATGAGCTTTATCAAAACTGAGACAGCATACAAGGCTCAGATATTTAATGTTTTGCTATTTCTTTATTTATTGTTTTTCACTGTCAATTTTGTTTTATCGCCAGGAAGATAGCTATTTTGCTCAACAGAATGAGCTTTAAGACAAGCAAAGAGTTGAAATATGAGGCTCAGAAAGTTTCTGCTTTGGTATTTTCTTATTAGTTATTGTTTTTATTGACATTTTGTTTCTTTTAGACACCCAGACAAATAACAACAGTACTCAAACAGAATGAGCTTTATCAAAACTGAGACAGCATACAAGGCTCAGATATTTTATGTTTTGCTATTTCTTTATTTATTTTGATTTTCACTGTAAATTTTGTTTCATCGCCAGAAAAATACAAACATTTTGCTCAACAGAATGAGCTTTTAGACAAGCAAAGAGTTGAAATATGATGCTCAGAAAGTTTCTGCTTTGGTATTTCCTTATTAGTTATTGTTTTTTATTGACATTTTGTTTTTTCTAGACACCCAGAGAAATAACAACTGTACTCAAACAGAATGAGCTTTATCAAAACTGAGACAGCATACAAGGCTCAGATATTTAATGTTTTGCTATTTCTTTATTTGCCTATTTTGTTTTTCACTGTAAATTTTGTTTCATCACCAGAAAAATACAAACTATTTTGCTCAACAGAATGAGCTTTAAGACAAGCAAAGAGTTGACATATGAGGCTCAGAAAGTTTCTGCTATGGTATTTTCTTATTACTTATTGTTTTTATTGACATTTTGTTTCTTCTAGACACCCACACAAATAACAACTGTACTCAAACAGAATGAGCTTTATCAAAACTGAGACAGCATACAAGGCTCAGAAATTGTATGTTTTGCTAATTCTTTATTTATTGTTTTTCACTGTCAATTTTGTTTCATCACCAGAAAAATACAAACTATTTTGCTCAACAGAATGAGCTTTAAGACAAGCAAAAAGTTGAAATATAAGGCTCAGAAAGTTTCTGCTTTGGTATTTTCTTATTAGTTATTGTTTTTTATTGACATTTGTTTCTTCTAGACTCCCAAACAAATAACAACTGTACTCAAACAGAATGAGCTTTATCAAAACTGAGACAGCATACAAGGCTCAGATATTTAATGTTTTACTATTTCTTTATTTGCCTATTCTGATTTTCACTGCAAATTTTGTTTCATCGCCAGAAAAATTTTGCTCAACAGAATGAGCTTTAAGACAAGCAAAGAGTTGAAATATGAGGCTCAGAAAGTTTCTGCTAGGGTATTTTCTTATTAGTTATTGTTTTTATTGACATTTTATTTCTTCTAGACACAGACAAATAACTGTACTCAAACAGAATGAGCTTTCTCAAAACTGAGACAGCATACAAGACTCAGAAATTGTATGTTTTGCTATTTCTTTATTTATTGTTTTTCACTGTCAATTTTGTTTTATCGCCAGGAAGATAGCTATTTTGCTCAACAGAATGAGCTTTAAGACAAGCAAAGAGTTGAAATATGAGGCTCAGAAAGTTTCTGCTTTGGTATTTTCTTATTAGTTATTGTTTTTATTGACATTTTGTTTCTTTTAGACACCCAGACAAATAACAACAGTACTCAAACAGAATGAGCTTTATCAAAACTGAGACAGCATACAAGGCTCAGATATTTTATGTTTTGCTATTTCTTTATTTATTTTGATTTTCACTGTAAATTTTGTTTCATCGCCAGAAAAATACAAACATTTTGCTCAACAGAATGAGCTTTTAGACAAGCAAAGAGTTGAAATATGATGCTCAGAAAGTTTCTGCTTTGGTATTTCCTTATTAGTTATTGTTTTTTATTGACATTTTGTTTTTTCTAGACACCCAGAGAAATAACAACTGTACTCAAACAGAATGAGCTTTATCAAAACTGAGACAGCATACAAGGCTCAGATATTTAATGTTTTGCTATTTCTTTATTTGCCTATTTTGTTTTTCACTGTAAATTTTGTTTCATCACCAGAAAAATACAAACTATTTTGCTCAACAGAATGAGCTTTAAGACAAGCAAAGAGTTGAAATATGAGGCTCAGAAAGTTTCTGCTTTGATATTTTCTTATTAGTTATTGTTTTTTATTGACATTTTGTTTCTTCTAGACACCCAATCAAATAACAACTGTACTCAAACAGAATGAGCTTTATCAAAAGTGAGACAGCATACAAGGCTCGGATATTTTGTTTTGCTATTTCTTTATTTATTTTGATTTTCACTGTAAATTTTGTTTCATCGCCAGAAAAATACAAACTATTTTGCTCAGCAGAATGAGCTTTAAGACAAGCAAAGAGTCGAAATATGAGGCTCAGAAAGTTTCTGCTTTGGTATTTTCTTATTAGTTATTGTTTTTATTGACATTTTGTTTCTTCTAGACACCCAGACAAATAACAACTTTACTCAAACAGAATGAGCTTTATCAAAACTGAGACAGCATACAAGGCTCCGATATTTTATGTTATGCTATTTTTTTATTTTGTTTTTCACTGTAAATTTTGTTTCATCACCAGAAAAATACAAACTATTTTGCTCAACAGAATGAGCTTTAAGACAAGCAAAGAGTTGACATATGAGGCTCAGAAAGTTTCTGCTATGGTATTTTCTTATTACTTATTGTTTTTATTGACATTTTGTTTCTTCTAGACACCCACACAAATAACAACTGTACTCAAACAGAATGAGCTTTATCAAAACTGAGACAGCATACAAGGCTCAGAAATTGTATGTTTTGCTAATTCTTTATTTATTGTTTTTCACTGTCAATTTTGTTTCATCACCAGAAAAATACAAACTATTTTGCTCAACAGAATGAGCTTTAAGACAGCAAAAAGTTGAAATATGAGGCTCAGAAAGTTTCTGCTTTGGTATTTTCTTATTAGTTATTGTTTTTTATTGACATTTGTTTCTTCTAGACACCCAAACAAATAACAACTGTACTCAAACAGAATGAGCTTTATCAAAACTGAGACAGCATACAAGGCTCAGATATTTAATGTTTTGCTATTTCTTTATTTGCCTATTTTGTTTTTCAATGTAAATTTTGTTTCATCACCAGAAAAATACAAACTATTTTGCTCAACAGAATGAGCTTTAAGACAAGCAAAGAGTTGAAATATGAGGCTCAGAAAGTTTCTGCTATGGTATTTTCTTATTACTTATTGTTTTTATTGACATTTTGTTTCTTCTAGACACCCACACAAATAACAACTGTACTCAAACAGAATGAGCTTTATCAAAACTGAGACAGCATACAAGGCTCAGAAATTGTATGTTTTGCTAATTCTTTATTTATTGTTTTTCACTGTCAATTTTGTTTCATCACCAGAAAAATACAAACTATTTTGCTCAACAGAATGAGCTTTAAGACAAGCAAAAAGTTGAAATATAAGGCTCAGAAAGTTTCTGCTTTGGTATTTTCTTATTAGTTATTGTTTTTTATTGACATTTGTTTCTTCTAGACTCCCAAACAAATAACAACTGTACTCAAACAGAATGAGCTTTATCAAAACTGAGACAGCATACAAGGCTCAGATATTTAATGTTTTACTATTTCTTTATTTGCCTATTCTGATTTTCACTGCAAATTTTGTTTCATCGCCAGAAAAATTTTGCTCAACAGAATGAGCTTTAAGACAAGCAAAGAGTTGAAATATGAGGCTCAGAAAGTTTCTGCTAGGGTATTTTCTTATTAGTTATTGTTTTTATTGACATTTTATTTCTTCTAGACACAGACAAATAACTGTACTCAAACAGAATGAGCTTTATCAAAACTGAGACAGCATACAAGGCTCAGATATTTAATGTTTTGCTATTTCTTTATTTATTGTTTTTCACTGTCAATTTTGTTTTATCGCCAGGAAGATAGCTATTTTGCTCAACAGAATGAGCTTTAAGACAAGCAAAGAGTTGAAATATGAGGCTCAGAAAGTTTCTGCTTTGGTATTTTCTTATTAGTTATTGTTTTTATTGACATTTTGTTTCTTTTAGACACCCAGACAAATAACAACAGTACTCAAACAGAATGAGCTTTATCAAAACTGAGACAGCATACAAGGCTCAGATATTTTATGTTTTGCTATTTCTTTATTTATTTTGATTTTCACTGTAAATTTTGTTTCATCGCCAGAAAAATACAAACTATTTTGCTCAACAGAATGAGCTTTTAGACAAGCAAAGAGTTGAAATATGATGCTCAGAAAGTTTCTGCTTTGGTATTTCCTTATTAGTTATTGTTTTTTATTGACATTTTGTTTTTTCTAGACACCCAGAGAAATAACAACTGTACTCAAACAGAATGAGCTTTATCAAAACTGAGACAGCATACAAGGCTCAGATATTTAATGTTTTGCTATTTCTTTATTTGCCTATTTTGTTTTTCACTGTAAATTTTGTTTCATCACCAGAAAAATACAAACTATTTTGCTCAACAGAATGAGCTTTAAGACAAGCAAAGAGTTGACATATGAGGCTCAGAAAGTTTCTGCTATGGTATTTTCTTATTACTTATTGTTTTTATTGACATTTTGTTTCTTCTAGACACCCACACAAATAACAACTGTACTCAAACAGAATGAGCTTTATCAAAACTGAGACAGCATACAAGGCTCAGAAATTGTATGTTTTGCTAATTCTTTATTTATTGTTTTTCACTGTCAATTTTGTTTCATCACCAGAAAAATACAAACTATTTTGCTCAACAGAATGAGCTTTAAGACAAGCAAAAAGTTGAAATATAAGGCTCAGAAAGTTTCTGCTTTGGTATTTTCTTATTAGTTATTGTTTTTTATTGACATTTGTTTCTTCTAGACTCCCAAACAAATAACAACTGTACTCAAACAGAATGAGCTTTATCAAAACTGAGACAGCATACAAGGCTCAGATATTTAATGTTTTACTATTTCTTTATTTGCCTATTCTGATTTTCACTGCAAATTTTATTTCATCGCCAGAAAAATTTTGCTCAACAGAATGAGCTTTAAGACAAGCAAAGAGTTGAAATATGAGGCTCAGAAAGTTTCTGCTAGGGTATTTTCTTATTAGTTATTGTTTTTATTGACATTTTATTTCTTCTAGACACAGACAAATAACTGTACTCAAACAGAATGAGCTTTCTCAAAACTGAGACAGCATACAAGACTCAGAAATTGTATGTTTTGCTATTTCTTTATTTATTGTTTTTCACTGTCAATTTTGTTTTATCGCCAGGAAGATAGCTATTTTGCTCAACAGAATGAGCTTTAAGACAAGCAAAGAGTTGAAATATGAGGCTCAGAAAGTTTCTGCTTTGGTATTTTCTTATTAGTTATTGTTTTTATTGACATTTTGTTTCTTTTAGACACCCAGACAAATAACAACAGTACTCAAACAGAATGAGCTTTATCAAAACTGAGACAGCATACAAGGCTCAGATATTTTATGTTTTGCTATTTCTTTATTTATTTTGATTTTCACTGTAAATTTTGTTTCATCGCCAGAAAAATACAAACATTTTGCTCAACAGAATGAGCTTTTAGACAAGCAAAGAGTTGAAATATGATGCTCAGAAAGTTTCTGCTTTGGTATTTCCTTATTAGTTATTGTTTTTTATTGACATTTTGTTTTTTCTAGACACCCAGAGAAATAACAACTGTACTCAAACAGAATGAGCTTTATCAAAACTGAGACAGCATACAAGGCTCAGATATTTAATGTTTTGCTATTTCTTTATTTGCCTATTTTGTTTTTCACTGTAAATTTTGTTTCATCACCAGAAAAATACAAACTATTTTGCTCAACAGAATGAGCTTTAAGACAAGCAAAGAGTTGAAATATGAGGCTCAGAAAGTTTCTGCTTTGATATTTTCTTATTAGTTATTGTTTTTTATTGACATTTTGTTTCTTCTAGACACCCAATCAAATAACAACTGTACTCAAACAGAATGAGCTTTATCAAAAGTGAGACAGCATACAAGGCTCGGATATTTTGTTTTGCTATTTCTTTATTTATTTTGATTTTCACTGTAAATTTTGTTTCATCGCCAGAAAAATACAAACTATTTTGCTCAGCAGAATGAGCTTTAAGACAAGCAAAGAGTCGAAATATGAGGCTCAGAAAGTTTCTGCTTTGGTATTTTCTTATTAGTTATTGTTTTTATTGACATTTTGTTTCTTCTAGACACCCAGACAAATAACAACTTTACTCAAACAGAATGAGCTTTATCAAAACTGAGACAGCATACAAGGCTCCGATATTTTATGTTATGCTATTTTTTTATTTTGTTTTTCACTGTAAATTTTGTTTCATCACCAGAAAAATACAAACTATTTTGCTCAACAGAATGAGCTTTAAGACAAGCAAAGAGTTGAAATATGAGGCTCAGAAAGTTTCTGCTTTGATATTTTCTTATTAGTTATTGTTTTTTATTGACATTTTGTTTCTTCTAGACACCCAATCAAATAACAACTGTACTCAAACAGAATGAGCTTTATCAAAAGTGAGACAGCATACAAGGCTCGGATATTTTGTTTTGCTATTTCTTTATTTATTTTGATTTTCACTGTAAATTTTGTTTCATCGCCAGAAAAATACAAACTATTTTGCTCAGCAGAATGAGCTTTAAGACAAGCAAAGAGTCGAAATATGAGGCTCAGAAAGTTTCTGCTTTGGTATTTTCTTATTAGTTATTGTTTTTTATTGACATTTGTTTCTTCTAGACACCCATACAAATAACAACTGTACTCAAACAGAATGAGCTTTATCAAAACTGAGACAGCATACAAGGCTCAGATATTTAATGTTTTGCTATTTCTTTATTTGCCTATTTTGTTTTTCAATGTAAATTTTGTTTCATCACCAGAAAAATACAAACTATTTTGCTCAACAGAATGAGCTTTAAGACAAGCAAAGAGTTGAAATATGAGGCTCAGAAAGTTTCTGCTATGGTATTTTCTTATTACTTATTGTTTTTATTGACATTTTGTTTCTTCTAGACACCCACACAAATAACAACTGTACTCAAACAGAATGAGCTTTATCAAAACTGAGACAGCATACAAGGCTCAGAAATTGTATGTTTTGCTAATTCTTTATTTATTGTTTTTCACTGTCAATTTTGTTTCATCACCAGAAAAATACAAACTATTTTGCTCAACAGAATGAGCTTTAAGACAAGCAAAAAGTTGAAATATAAGGCTCAGAAAGTTTCTGCTTTGGTATTTTCTTATTAGTTATTGTTTTTTATTGACATTTGTTTCTTCTAGACTCCCAAACAAATAACAACTGTACTCAAACAGAATGAGCTTTATCAAAACTGAGACAGCATACAAGGCTCAGATATTTAATGTTTTACTATTTCTTTATTTGCCTATTCTGATTTTCACTGCAAATTTTGTTTCATCGCCAGAAAAATTTTGCTCAACAGAATGAGCTTTAAGACAAGCAAAGAGTTGAAATATGAGGCTCAGAAAGTTTCTGCTAGGGTATTTTCTTATTAGTTATTGTTTTTATTGACATTTTATTTCTTCTAGACACAGACAAATAACTGTACTCAAACAGAATGAGCTTTATCAAAACTGAGACAGCATACAAGGCTCAGATATTTAATGTTTTGCTATTTCTTTATTTATTGTTTTTCACTGTCAATTTTGTTTTATCGCCAGGAAGATAGCTATTTTGCTCAACAGAATGAGCTTTAAGACAAGCAAAGAGTTGAAATATGAGGCTCAGAAAGTTTCTGCTTTGGTATTTTCTTATTAGTTATTGTTTTTATTGACATTTTGTTTCTTTTAGACACCCAGACAAATAACAACAGTACTCAAACAGAATGAGCTTTATCAAAACTGAGACAGCATACAAGGCTCAGATATTTTATGTTTTGCTATTTCTTTATTTATTTTGATTTTCACTGTAAATTTTGTTTCATCGCCAGAAAAATACAAACATTTTGCTCAACAGAATGAGCTTTTAGACAAGCAAAGAGTTGAAATATGATGCTCAGAAAGTTTCTGCTTTGGTATTTCCTTATTAGTTATTGTTTTTTATTGACATTTTGTTTTTTCTAGACACCCAGAGAAATAACAACTGTACTCAAACAGAATGAGCTTTATCAAAACTGAGACAGCATACAAGGCTCAGATATTTAATGTTTTGCTATTTCTTTATTTGCCTATTTTGTTTTTCACTGTAAATTTTGTTTCATCACCAGAAAAATACAAACTATTTTGCTCAACAGAATGAGCTTTAAGACAAGCAAAGAGTTGACATATGAGGCTCAGAAAGTTTCTGCTATGGTATTTTCTTATTACTTATTGTTTTTATTGACATTTTGTTTCTTCTAGACACCCACACAAATAACAACTGTACTCAAACAGAATGAGCTTTATCAAAACTGAGACAGCATACAAGGCTCAGAAATTGTATGTTTTGCTAATTCTTTATTTATTGTTTTTCACTGTCAATTTTGTTTCATCACCAGAAAAATACAAACTATTTTGCTCAACAGAATGAGCTTTAAGACAAGCAAAAAGTTGAAATATAAGGCTCAGAAAGTTTCTGCTTTGGTATTTTCTTATTAGTTATTGTTTTTTATTGACATTTGTTTCTTCTAGACTCCCAAACAAATAACAACTGTACTCAAACAGAATGAGCTTTATCAAAACTGAGACAGCATACAAGGCTCAGATATTTAATGTTTTACTATTTCTTTATTTGCCTATTCTGATTTTCACTGCAAATTTTGTTTCATCGCCAGAAAAATTTTGCTCAACAGAATGAGCTTTAAGACAAGCAAAGAGTTGAAATATGAGGCTCAGAAAGTTTCTGCTAGGGTATTTTCTTATTAGTTATTGTTTTTATTGACATTTTATTTCTTCTAGACACAGACAAATAACTGTACTCAAACAGAATGAGCTTTCTCAAAACTGAGACAGCATACAAGACTCAGAAATTGTATGTTTTGCTATTTCTTTATTTATTGTTTTTCACTGTCAATTTTGTTTTATCGCCAGGAAGATAGCTATTTTGCTCAACAGAATGAGCTTTAAGACAAGCAAAGAGTTGAAATATGAGGCTCAGAAAGTTTCTGCTTTGGTATTTTCTTATTAGTTATTGTTTTTATTGACATTTTGTTTCTTTTAGACACCCAGACAAATAACAACAGTACTCAAACAGAATGAGCTTTATCAAAACTGAGACAGCATACAAGGCTCAGATATTTTATGTTTTGCTATTTCTTTATTTATTTTGATTTTCACTGTAAATTTTGTTTCATCGCCAGAAAAATACAAACATTTTGCTCAACAGAATGAGCTTTTAGACAAGCAAAGAGTTGAAATATGATGCTCAGAAAGTTTCTGCTTTGGTATTTCCTTATTAGTTATTGTTTTTTATTGACATTTTGTTTTTTCTAGACACCCAGAGAAATAACAACTGTACTCAAACAGAATGAGCTTTATCAAAACTGAGACAGCATACAAGGCTCAGATATTTAATGTTTTGCTATTTCTTTATTTGCCTATTTTGTTTTTCACTGTAAATTTTGTTTCATCACCAGAAAAATACAAACTATTTTGCTCAACAGAATGAGCTTTAAGACAAGCAAAGAGTTGAAATATGAGGCTCAGAAAGTTTCTGCTTTGATATTTTCTTATTAGTTATTGTTTTTTATTGACATTTTGTTTCTTCTAGACACCCAATCAAATAACAACTGTACTCAAACAGAATGAGCTTTATCAAAAGTGAGACAGCATACAAGGCTCGGATATTTTGTTTTGCTATTTCTTTATTTATTTTGATTTTCACTGTAAATTTTGTTTCATCGCCAGAAAAATACAAACTATTTTGCTCAGCAGAATGAGCTTTAAGACAAGCAAAGAGTCGAAATATGAGGCTCAGAAAGTTTCTGCTTTGGTATTTTCTTATTAGTTATTGTTTTTATTGACATTTTGTTTCTTCTAGACACCCAGACAAATAACAACTTTACTCAAACAGAATGAGCTTTATCAAAACTGAGACAGCATACAAGGCTCCGATATTTTATGTTATGCTATTTTTTTATTTTGTTTTTCACTGTAAATTTTGTTTCATCACCAGAAAAATACAAACTATTTTGCTCAACAGAATGAGCTTTAAGACAAGCAAAGAGTTGACATATGAGGCTCAGAAAGTTTCTGCTATGGTATTTTCTTATTACTTATTGTTTTTATTGACATTTTGTTTCTTCTAGACACCCACACAAATAACAACTGTACTCAAACAGAATGAGCTTTATCAAAACTGAGACAGCATACAAGGCTCAGAAATTGTATGTTTTGCTAATTCTTTATTTATTGTTTTTCACTGTCAATTTTGTTTCATCACCAGAAAAATACAAACTATTTTGCTCAACAGAATGAGCTTTAAGACAGCAAAAAGTTGAAATATGAGGCTCAGAAAGTTTCTGCTTTGGTATTTTCTTATTAGTTATTGTTTTTTATTGACATTTGTTTCTTCTAGACACCCAAACAAATAACAACTGTACTCAAACAGAATGAGCTTTATCAAAACTGAGACAGCATACAAGGCTCAGATATTTAATGTTTTGCTATTTCTTTATTTGCCTATTTTGTTTTTCAATGTAAATTTTGTTTCATCACCAGAAAAATACAAACTATTTTGCTCAACAGAATGAGCTTTAAGACAAGCAAAGAGTTGAAATATGAGGCTCAGAAAGTTTCTGCTATGGTATTTTCTTATTACTTATTGTTTTTATTGACATTTTGTTTCTTCTAGACACCCACACAAATAACAACTGTACTCAAACAGAATGAGCTTTATCAAAACTGAGACAGCATACAAGGCTCAGAAATTGTATGTTTTGCTAATTCTTTATTTATTGTTTTTCACTGTCAATTTTGTTTCATCACCAGAAAAATACAAACTATTTTGCTCAACAGAATGAGCTTTAAGACAAGCAAAAAGTTGAAATATAAGGCTCAGAAAGTTTCTGCTTTGGTATTTTCTTATTAGTTATTGTTTTTTATTGACATTTGTTTCTTCTAGACTCCCAAACAAATAACAACTGTACTCAAACAGAATGAGCTTTATCAAAACTGAGACAGCATACAAGGCTCAGATATTTAATGTTTTACTATTTCTTTATTTGCCTATTCTGATTTTCACTGCAAATTTTGTTTCATCGCCAGAAAAATTTTGCTCAACAGAATGAGCTTTAAGACAAGCAAAGAGTTGAAATATGAGGCTCAGAAAGTTTCTGCTAGGGTATTTTCTTATTAGTTATTGTTTTTATTGACATTTTATTTCTTCTAGACACAGACAAATAACTGTACTCAAACAGAATGAGCTTTATCAAAACTGAGACAGCATACAAGGCTCAGATATTTAATGTTTTGCTATTTCTTTATTTATTGTTTTTCACTGTCAATTTTGTTTTATCGCCAGGAAGATAGCTATTTTGCTCAACAGAATGAGCTTTAAGACAAGCAAAGAGTTGAAATATGAGGCTCAGAAAGTTTCTGCTTTGGTATTTTCTTATTAGTTATTGTTTTTATTGACATTTTGTTTCTTTTAGACACCCAGACAAATAACAACAGTACTCAAACAGAATGAGCTTTATCAAAACTGAGACAGCATACAAGGCTCAGATATTTTATGTTTTGCTATTTCTTTATTTATTTTGATTTTCACTGTAAATTTTGTTTCATCGCCAGAAAAATACAAACATTTTGCTCAACAGAATGAGCTTTTAGACAAGCAAAGAGTTGAAATATGATGCTCAGAAAGTTTCTGCTTTGGTATTTCCTTATTAGTTATTGTTTTTTATTGACATTTTGTTTTTTCTAGACACCCAGAGAAATAACAACTGTACTCAAACAGAATGAGCTTTATCAAAACTGAGACAGCATACAAGGCTCAGATATTTAATGTTTTGCTATTTCTTTATTTGCCTATTTTGTTTTTCACTGTAAATTTTGTTTCATCACCAGAAAAATACAAACTATTTTGCTCAACAGAATGAGCTTTAAGACAAGCAAAGAGTTGACATATGAGGCTCAGAAAGTTTCTGCTATGGTATTTTCTTATTACTTATTGTTTTTATTGACATTTTGTTTCTTCTAGACACCCACACAAATAACAACTGTACTCAAACAGAATGAGCTTTATCAAAACTGAGACAGCATACAAGGCTCAGAAATTGTATGTTTTGCTAATTCTTTATTTATTGTTTTTCACTGTCAATTTTGTTTCATCACCAGAAAAATACAAACTATTTTGCTCAACAGAATGAGCTTTAAGACAAGCAAAAAGTTGAAATATAAGGCTCAGAAAGTTTCTGCTTTGGTATTTTCTTATTAGTTATTGTTTTTTATTGACATTTGTTTCTTCTAGACTCCCAAACAAATAACAACTGTACTCAAACAGAATGAGCTTTATCAAAACTGAGACAGCATACAAGGCTCAGATATTTAATGTTTTACTATTTCTTTATTTGCCTATTCTGATTTTCACTGCAAATTTTATTTCATCGCCAGAAAAATTTTGCTCAACAGAATGAGCTTTAAGACAAGCAAAGAGTTGAAATATGAGGCTCAGAAAGTTTCTGCTAGGGTATTTTCTTATTAGTTATTGTTTTTATTGACATTTTATTTCTTCTAGACACAGACAAATAACTGTACTCAAACAGAATGAGCTTTCTCAAAACTGAGACAGCATACAAGACTCAGAAATTGTATGTTTTGCTATTTCTTTATTTATTGTTTTTCACTGTCAATTTTGTTTTATCGCCAGGAAGATAGCTATTTTGCTCAACAGAATGAGCTTTAAGACAAGCAAAGAGTTGAAATATGAGGCTCAGAAAGTTTCTGCTTTGGTATTTTCTTATTAGTTATTGTTTTTATTGACATTTTGTTTCTTTTAGACACCCAGACAAATAACAACAGTACTCAAACAGAATGAGCTTTATCAAAACTGAGACAGCATACAAGGCTCAGATATTTTATGTTTTGCTATTTCTTTATTTATTTTGATTTTCACTGTAAATTTTGTTTCATCGCCAGAAAAATACAAACATTTTGCTCAACAGAATGAGCTTTTAGACAAGCAAAGAGTTGAAATATGATGCTCAGAAAGTTTCTGCTTTGGTATTTCCTTATTAGTTATTGTTTTTTATTGACATTTTGTTTTTTCTAGACACCCAGAGAAATAACAACTGTACTCAAACAGAATGAGCTTTATCAAAACTGAGACAGCATACAAGGCTCAGATATTTAATGTTTTGCTATTTCTTTATTTGCCTATTTTGTTTTTCACTGTAAATTTTGTTTCATCACCAGAAAAATACAAACTATTTTGCTCAACAGAATGAGCTTTAAGACAAGCAAAGAGTTGAAATATGAGGCTCAGAAAGTTTCTGCTTTGATATTTTCTTATTAGTTATTGTTTTTTATTGACATTTTGTTTCTTCTAGACACCCAATCAAATAACAACTGTACTCAAACAGAATGAGCTTTATCAAAAGTGAGACAGCATACAAGGCTCGGATATTTTGTTTTGCTATTTCTTTATTTATTTTGATTTTCACTGTAAATTTTGTTTCATCGCCAGAAAAATACAAACTATTTTGCTCAGCAGAATGAGCTTTAAGACAAGCAAAGAGTCGAAATATGAGGCTCAGAAAGTTTCTGCTTTGGTATTTTCTTATTAGTTATTGTTTTTATTGACATTTTGTTTCTTCTAGACACCCAGACAAATAACAACTTTACTCAAACAGAATGAGCTTTATCAAAACTGAGACAGCATACAAGGCTCCGATATTTTATGTTATGCTATTTTTTTATTTTGTTTTTCACTGTAAATTTTGTTTCATCACCAGAAAAATACAAACTATTTTGCTCAACAGAATGAGCTTTAAGACAAGCAAAGAGTTGAAATATGAGGCTCAGAAAGTTTCTGCTTTGATATTTTCTTATTAGTTATTGTTTTTTATTGACATTTTGTTTCTTCTAGACACCCAATCAAATAACAACTGTACTCAAACAGAATGAGCTTTATCAAAAGTGAGACAGCATACAAGGCTCGGATATTTTGTTTTGCTATTTCTTTATTTATTTTGATTTTCACTGTAAATTTTGTTTCATCGCCAGAAAAATACAAACTATTTTGCTCAGCAGAATGAGCTTTAAGACAAGCAAAGAGTCGAAATATGAGGCTCAGAAAGTTTCTGCTTTGGTATTTTCTTATTAGTTATTGTTTTTTATTGACATTTGTTTCTTCTAGACACCCAAACAAATAACAACTGTACTCAAACAGAATGAGCTTTATCAAAACTGAGACAGCATACAAGGCTCAGATATTTAATGTTTTGCTATTTCTTTATTTGCCTATTTTGTTTTTCAATGTAAATTTTGTTTCATCACCAGAAAAATACAAACTATTTTGCTCAACAGAATGAGCTTTAAGACAAGCAAAGAGTTGAAATATGAGGCTCAGAAAGTTTCTGCTATGGTATTTTCTTATTACTTATTGTTTTTATTGACATTTTGTTTCTTCTAGACACCCACACAAATAACAACTGTACTCAAACAGAATGAGCTTTATCAAAACTGAGACAGCATACAAGGCTCAGAAATTGTATGTTTTGCTAATTCTTTATTTATTGTTTTTCACTGTCAATTTTGTTTCATCACCAGAAAAATACAAACTATTTTGCTCAACAGAATGAGCTTTAAGACAAGCAAAAAGTTGAAATATAAGGCTCAGAAAGTTTCTGCTTTGGTATTTTCTTATTAGTTATTGTTTTTTATTGACATTTGTTTCTTCTAGACTCCCAAACAAATAACAACTGTACTCAAACAGAATGAGCTTTATCAAAACTGAGACAGCATACAAGGCTCAGATATTTAATGTTTTACTATTTCTTTATTTGCCTATTCTGATTTTCACTGCAAATTTTGTTTCATCGCCAGAAAAATTTTGCTCAACAGAATGAGCTTTAAGACAAGCAAAGAGTTGAAATATGAGGCTCAGAAAGTTTCTGCTAGGGTATTTTCTTATTAGTTATTGTTTTTATTGACATTTTATTTCTTCTAGACACAGACAAATAACTGTACTCAAACAGAATGAGCTTTCTCAAAACTGAGACAGCATACAAGACTCAGAAATTGTATGTTTTGCTATTTCTTTATTTATTGTTTTTCACTGTCAATTTTGTTTTATCGCCAGGAAGATAGCTATTTTGCTCAACAGAATGAGCTTTAAGACAAGCAAAGAGTTGAAATATGAGGCTCAGAAAGTTTCTGCTTTGGTATTTTCTTATTAGTTATTGTTTTTATTGACATTTTGTTTCTTTTAGACACCCAGACAAATAACAACAGTACTCAAACAGAATGAGCTTTATCAAAACTGAGACAGCATACAAGGCTCAGATATTTTATGTTTTGCTATTTCTTTATTTATTTTGATTTTCACTGTAAATTTTGTTTCATCGCCAGAAAAATACAAACATTTTGCTCAACAGAATGAGCTTTTAGACAAGCAAAGAGTTGAAATATGATGCTCAGAAAGTTTCTGCTTTGGTATTTCCTTATTAGTTATTGTTTTTTATTGACATTTTGTTTTTTCTAGACACCCAGAGAAATAACAACTGTACTCAAACAGAATGAGCTTTATCAAAACTGAGACAGCATACAAGGCTCAGATATTTAATGTTTTGCTATTTCTTTATTTGCCTATTTTGTTTTTCACTGTAAATTTTGTTTCATCACCAGAAAAATACAAACTATTTTGCTCAACAGAATGAGCTTTAAGACAAGCAAAGAGTTGACATATGAGGCTCAGAAAGTTTCTGCTATGGTATTTTCTTATTACTTATTGTTTTTATTGACATTTTGTTTCTTCTAGACACCCACACAAATAACAACTGTACTCAAACAGAATGAGCTTTATCAAAACTGAGACAGCATACAAGGCTCAGAAATTGTATGTTTTGCTAATTCTTTATTTATTGTTTTTCACTGTCAATTTTGTTTCATCACCAGAAAAATACAAACTATTTTGCTCAACAGAATGAGCTTTAAGACAAGCAAAAAGTTGAAATATAAGGCTCAGAAAGTTTCTGCTTTGGTATTTTCTTATTAGTTATTGTTTTTTATTGACATTTGTTTCTTCTAGACTCCCAAACAAATAACAACTGTACTCAAACAGAATGAGCTTTATCAAAACTGAGACAGCATACAAGGCTCAGATATTTAATGTTTTACTATTTCTTTATTTGCCTATTCTGATTTTCACTGCAAATTTTGTTTCATCGCCAGAAAAATTTTGCTCAACAGAATGAGCTTTAAGACAAGCAAAGAGTTGAAATATGAGGCTCAGAAAGTTTCTGCTAGGGTATTTTCTTATTAGTTATTGTTTTTATTGACATTTTATTTCTTCTAGACACAGACAAATAACTGTACTCAAACAGAATGAGCTTTCTCAAAACTGAGACAGCATACAAGACTCAGAAATTGTATGTTTTGCTATTTCTTTATTTATTGTTTTTCACTGTCAATTTTGTTTTATCGCCAGGAAGATAGCTATTTTGCTCAACAGAATGAGCTTTAAGACAAGCAAAGAGTTGAAATATGAGGCTCAGAAAGTTTCTGCTTTGGTATTTTCTTATTAGTTATTGTTTTTATTGACATTTTGTTTCTTTTAGACACCCAGACAAATAACAACAGTACTCAAACAGAATGAGCTTTATCAAAACTGAGACAGCATACAAGGCTCAGATATTTTATGTTTTGCTATTTCTTTATTTATTTTGATTTTCACTGTAAATTTTGTTTCATCGCCAGAAAAATACAAACATTTTGCTCAACAGAATGAGCTTTTAGACAAGCAAAGAGTTGAAATATGATGCTCAGAAAGTTTCTGCTTTGGTATTTCCTTATTAGTTATTGTTTTTTATTGACATTTTGTTTTTTCTAGACACCCAGAGAAATAACAACTGTACTCAAACAGAATGAGCTTTATCAAAACTGAGACAGCATACAAGGCTCAGATATTTAATGTTTTGCTATTTCTTTATTTGCCTATTTTGTTTTTCACTGTAAATTTTGTTTCATCACCAGAAAAATACAAACTATTTTGCTCAACAGAATGAGCTTTAAGACAAGCAAAGAGTTGAAATATGAGGCTCAGAAAGTTTCTGCTTTGATATTTTCTTATTAGTTATTGTTTTTTATTGACATTTTGTTTCTTCTAGACACCCAATCAAATAACAACTGTACTCAAACAGAATGAGCTTTATCAAAAGTGAGACAGCATACAAGGCTCGGATATTTTGTTTTGCTATTTCTTTATTTATTTTGATTTTCACTGTAAATTTTGTTTCATCGCCAGAAAAATACAAACTATTTTGCTCAGCAGAATGAGCTTTAAGACAAGCAAAGAGTCGAAATATGAGGCTCAGAAAGTTTCTGCTTTGGTATTTTCTTATTAGTTATTGTTTTTATTGACATTTTGTTTCTTCTAGACACCCAGACAAATAACAACTTTACTCAAACAGAATGAGCTTTATCAAAACTGAGACAGCATACAAGGCTCCGATATTTTATGTTATGCTATTTTTTTATTTTGTTTTTCACTGTAAATTTTGTTTCATCACCAGAAAAATACAAACTATTTTGCTCAACAGAATGAGCTTTAAGACAAGCAAAGAGTTGACATATGAGGCTCAGAAAGTTTCTGCTATGGTATTTTCTTATTACTTATTGTTTTTATTGACATTTTGTTTCTTCTAGACACCCACACAAATAACAACTGTACTCAAACAGAATGAGCTTTATCAAAACTGAGACAGCATACAAGGCTCAGAAATTGTATGTTTTGCTAATTCTTTATTTATTGTTTTTCACTGTCAATTTTGTTTCATCACCAGAAAAATACAAACTATTTTGCTCAACAGAATGAGCTTTAAGACAGCAAAAAGTTGAAATATGAGGCTCAGAAAGTTTCTGCTTTGGTATTTTCTTATTAGTTATTGTTTTTTATTGACATTTGTTTCTTCTAGACACCCAAACAAATAACAACTGTACTCAAACAGAATGAGCTTTATCAAAACTGAGACAGCATACAAGGCTCAGATATTTAATGTTTTGCTATTTCTTTATTTGCCTATTTTGTTTTTCAATGTAAATTTTGTTTCATCACCAGAAAAATACAAACTATTTTGCTCAACAGAATGAGCTTTAAGACAAGCAAAGAGTTGAAATATGAGGCTCAGAAAGTTTCTGCTATGGTATTTTCTTATTACTTATTGTTTTTATTGACATTTTGTTTCTTCTAGACACCCACACAAATAACAACTGTACTCAAACAGAATGAGCTTTATCAAAACTGAGACAGCATACAAGGCTCAGAAAATGTATGTTTTGCTAATTCTTTATTTATTGTTTTTCACTGTCAATTTTGTTTCATCACCAGAAAAATACAAACTATTTTGCTCAACAGAATGAGCTTTAAGAAAAGCAAAAAGTTGAAATATGAGGCTCAGAAAGTTTCTGCTTTGGTATTTTCTTATTAGTTATTGTTTTTTATTGACATTTGTTTCTTCTAGACACCCAAACAAATAACAACTGTACTCAAACAGAATGAGCTTTATCAAAACTGAGACAGCATACAAGGCTCAGATATTTAATGTTTTGCTATTTCTTTATTTGCCTATTTTGTTTTTCAATGTAAATTTTGTTTCATCACCAGAAAAATACAAACTATTTTGCTCAACAGAATGAGCTTTAAGACAAGCAAAGAGTTGAAATATGAGGCTCAGAAAGTTTCTGCTTTGGTATTTCCTTATTAGTTATTGTTTTTTATTGACATTTTGTTTTTTCTAGACACCCAGAGAAATAACAACTGTACTCAAACAGAATGAGCTTTATCAAAACTGAGACAGCATACAAGGCTCAGATATTTAATGTTTTGCTATTTCTTTATTTGCCTATTTTGTTTTTCACTGTAAATTTTGTTTCATCACCAGAAAAATACAAACTATTTTGCTCAACAGAATGAGCTTTAAGACAAGCAAAGAGTTGAAATATGAGGCTCAGAAAGTTTCTGCTTTGATATTTTCTTATTAGTTATTGTTTTTTATTGACATTTTGTTTCTTCTAGACACCCAATCAAATAACAACTGTACTCAAACAGAATGAGCTTTATCAAAAGTGAGACAGCATACAAGGCTCGGATATTTTGTTTTGCTATTTCTTTATTTATTTTGATTTTCACTGTAAATTTTGTTTCATCGCCAGAAAAATACAAACTATTTTGCTCAGCAGAATGAGCTTTAAGACAAGCAAAGAGTCGAAATATGAGGCTCAGAAAGTTTCTGCTTTGGTATTTTCTTATTAGTTATTGTTTTTATTGACATTTTGTTTCTTTTAGACACCCAAACAAATAACAACTGTACTCAAACAGAATGAGCTTTATCAAAACTGAGACAGCATACAAGGCTCAGATATTTAATGTTTTGCTATTTCTTTATTTGCCTATTTTGTTTTTCAATGTAAATTTTGTTTCATCACTAGAAAAATACAAACTATTTTGCTCAACAGAGTGAGCTTTAAGACAAGCAAAGAGTTGAAATATGAGGCTCAGAAAGTTTCTGCTATGGTATTTTCTTATTAGTTATTGTTTTTATTGACATTTTGTTTCTTCTAGACACCCAGACAAATAACAACTGTACTCAAACAGAATGAGCTTTATCAAAACTGAGACAGCATACAAGGCTCAGATATTTTATGCTTTGCTATTTCTTTATTTTGTTTTTCACTGTAATTTTTGTTTCATCACCAGAAAAATACAAACTATTTTGCTCAACAGAATGAGCTTTAAGACAAGCAAAGAGTTGAAATATGAATCTCAGAAAGTTCCTGCTATGGTATTTTCTTATTAGATATTGTTTTTAATGACATTTTGCTTCTTTTAGACACCCCAGAAAAATAACTGTCCTCAACAGAATGAGCTTTATCAAGACGAGTGACTGAGTAGTAAAAGGCTCCAACTTACGAGTTGTACCAAAGAACCAAGAATTTAAAGAGATGTGACATCCACAAATCCAAATGGGGCCCGCATGGTGGATGATTGTGGCCCATTTCTTATCCTGTGTCCCAGCACTGGGACTTCGGGCACAAGGATTTTGTTTTTCACAGACAACTTTGTTTCTTCCAAGCGCACCAGAAAAATGAATAACAACTTTGCTCAACAGAATGATTTTCATTAAGATTAAGTTGACATAGGTACAAGGCTCAGAATTTTTCTGCTTTGGTATTTCCTTATTTATTGTTTTTCACTGGCAATTTTATTTCTTTCAGACGCACCAGAGAAATAACTTTACTCAATAGAATAAGCCTTATAAAGACAAGCAAAAAGTTGGTACACAAGGTGCAGAAAGTTTCTGCTTTGATGATTTTTCATTATTGTTTATCTCAGACACCAGAAACAAACCTACTAAACAGAATGAGCTTCATCAAGACTAAGTTGGCATAGGTACAAGGGCTGCTTTGGTATTTCATTTTGTTCTGCACTGACAATTTTGTTTTTCTGACAAAAAACTACATAACTTCGCTCAACAGAATGAGCTTTATTCATATGAGGCTCCGGAAATTTCTGCTATGGTATTTCTTCATTTGTTGCTTTTTTCTTTCAGACACACTTAAGTCATCAACCTTCACTCAACAAAATGAGCTTCACCAAGATGGATTTAGCATTGGAATATGAAGTCCATGACCTTTTTGCTGATTTTTTGGGACAAAATCCACTTAAGCTCAACAGAATGAGCTAGTCAACGTAGAGGCTTGTGCTATGATGTTTCAATCATTTTTTAAGAACGCTTTTACTCAACAAAATGAGCATATTCAAAAGTAGTTTACACCCCATGTACAACAGATTGAGATCTCTGCAATGTCAGATAAACATTTTAGAGTGATGTCGAGCAGAGGCAAGACAATGACTTTAACAGCCCCTTTTTAAATTGCTAGTCTGGATCCAATTTTTGTCTAGACAGTTGGATATTTTGTATTTTCTTAGCCCGGGTCATGTGTTTCTCGAAGAAAGTGTCTGCGTGTTGTGTCTTCTTTTTTCTTGTTCATTATGTCCTGATGTTGATCAAGCACTGTCAAAGCTTTCCTGTACTTCTCAGCATATTTTCTGAGGACAAAAGAAAGCAGAAGTTAGTACCAAAATTGAAGCCCACAGAATAAATAGTAATTCAGCAACACATCACCACATATGTAATCCTCAAAGGGCTACTCAAAAGGTGTACCTACTTATGCAATGCATTAAAGAGCACTTATGACAAGACACACTAGTCCAGACTCCAGATTACGGGAAACTAAAACTCAGGACCTCATGCCCAGTGGTTGCGCTTGGAACCAGTAAACCTAAGGTCTTGCCATGTAATTGAATTATGCTGCCGTGCAGACACTAAAACGAAGTAAAATAGCGTATTTTACAACACATACATTTTACTTTTACTGCGTTTTAGTATCTGCACGGCAGTATGGCAGTCAAGGAATAAGGAGAGCAGAAGCTCTCAGAAAACATAGTACGCGTCAAATAAAATACGCGCAGTCAGATGTGCCGCACTTTGTCTTTTTTTGTCTAATGTAGGAAAATCTGTGACCATTTTAGTCCAACTTATATGTCGTGTACCTGGCTGGTGATGATCGAAATTGGCCCATTACCAAAAACAATTGAAAATTATTCTTCTCCCACACAAAGTTTAGTCCTACTCTACTGTCTCTACTAGATGTCATCTAATAGACGTTTAATTACAAAGTATATTTATAAACGCATCTGGTTCCTAGTCAAGCCCTGAATGCAAATTTTAAATGAGGACTTTAGTGTAATCAACCGAAATCAAAGTTCCGCCGGGGTGGTAGGTTATTCCAAAGGAGGCCAAAGAAATTTGTCAGTGCAAATTTAAATGAAAAATAATTAGTTCATGTATTTACAATAACTTACATTTAGCAACAGGAACGTCGACTCTCGTAGACTGGGTATAAAAAAGTACTCTGTGTAGACTGGAAACTGGACCAAAGAGTATAGAGCTGGACGCTTATATTGATTTACAAAACATATATACTCTGGCTAGGGAGCTAATAGGTATTTCTTGTTTAGTCCTGTTATATTATTTTACTCTATGCCGGTCCTGTGAAGTCCTGCTCCTGTTGGTCTACAATAGGACTGTTGATAAAATATCGATATATCGAAATATCGATATTATTACATAGAAATATCGATATTTATTACTAATAGTTTTTTGGACGATATATCGATGGTTCGATATTGAAATGTAGATATCGACATGCGATATTTTTTTTAAATGAGTTTTTATTTTTTATTTTTCTCACCAATTATTTAAATTTCAATATTCTAAGTTAAACGAAATGTAAACATTAAATGTACAAAATTATAATTTTGTATAAAAAAATAGTACCCAGATGGGTATCTACCTATTTACTTTACCCACTGTTGTTGTTAGATAACACTTGTCACTGCCAACGTTATGGCACGTCGCCCTCCATGGGACGATACACAAAAGAAAAAAAAACGTAGCTCTAACAATTCTATACTTCTACTTCGTCTATATCCACTCAAAAGTCCCGGGTACTACCCACTTGACAGACAAGATACACTTTCAGGTAAAAAAATCTTTTGTGGACTTACGTTTTGGTACACTCTGGTGTCCGCTAGCCATCCGCTAGCAAAGAGTTTAAAAAATAGGTCCGTGTGTATAATCTGTGGCGCCCTGTTCGGATATTTCTAGTAGATTAAGCAGCCAACAAAATATAGAGGGCATTAATGCGTAGAAACATTACATTCGTGTATAGTTAGTGGGTCTGTGTCAGTCTGAAGTTTCGGTGATTTTTTGCGTGCGTTGCTCCGAGGAGTCTATGGATTATCCGTAATAATGTCTCTTTCCCTAATATTTAAATCTTATAGTGTAATATATCAACATTTTCCTTAAAACTTAACCGTGTCCGTGATCTGAAAATATCCTAGTTTTATTTGCTCCATAATTAGAAAATATTCGGTGTTTACCGTTGAAAAAACGTTATTTTTGTATTGGATGTTGCTGTCTCAAATAATGCAGATGACATGCACTATAATTAAAAAAAAACGAGACCATTTAACCATTACTCCGAGCCGTGAATTTTTTAAAAAGGAAATGGATGGAGTGACACCTTTTTTCTTTTCTTAGGTGTGTGTTTATCCTACGGTTTTAATTAGTTAAAAAAAGGGGTTATGAACAATTATTATCAATTTGTATTAATTTAATTATAATCTAATCATATTTAAGTGTCAAAATATGTCGTCTTCAAAAAATTCTTCTATTGTGTGGACATATTTTAAAAAAATAGATTCAAGAAGTGTTTCTTGCAATTTGTGCGGAAAAAATTACAAAAGCAGCGGAAATACAACTAATTTAGCAACCCACTTAAAAAGTAAACACCATCATGCATATGCCCAACTATCCATCAAAGAAAAGACAAATATTAAGAAAGCTATCACTAAAAATGCAGAAGAAAACTATCATAACATGTCAGTAGCATTGCTACCACGATCAACATCAAATACTAGCCATTCTGACAGCAATAGCTTCTGTGATAATAATGAGGATTTAGTTAATCAGGTAACATTTTTTGATTGCATTATTTTTTGATGTATAATTATATTAAACAAACTTTACAATAAATTTACATTTATATTCTACATACTCTAAATATTTATATTTTAGATGAACCATCAAGAGGAGGATAACCAAAGTTTAGATACTATTTCTGTCTTATCAAAATCAGCGAAATTAAAACAACAAACTGTTTTGCAATTGTTTGAAAAAAGTGCAAGTTATGATGGTAATATACTTGAAGTTTTTATTCTTCATGTATTGTAAATTTTATATTTGACTTATATTTTTTATTTTTATTTTAGATGGAGGGGAGCGCCATGTTGCAATTACCCAAAGTTTAGTTTTCATGATCATTAAAGATAATTTACCTCTTTCTTGTGTTGAAAAAGAAGGATTAAAACAATTCGTTCATGTGGCATGTCCTCGATATAAATTACCATCAAGATTTAAGGTGAATAGTAAGATCTCTCGATAGATTTAATTCCTAAAAATCGTATGCTGTTCTTATGAAATTTAGTGCTAAGCTAATTTGAAACATTATTTATTTTTTAGGTAACTGATTTAATAGAACAACGATACAGTACTACAAAAGCTATATTAATAAATCATTTACAAGAAACACGGTACCTTACCATGAGTAGTGACATAGTTACAATAACAAACTCCACAAGAAGTTTTCTAATCATCACAGTTCACTTTCTGAATGTTGCTGATGAAAGTCTCAACAGCTGTTGTCTTACTGCTCATTACATGACAGAGGTAAAAATACTTCTAAATATGTCATTTCTTTAGTTATTCAGATATGATATCAAGTATGTCTATTTTTAATCTTTATATTATTATTTTTCAGGGACACACAGGAGAATACATTAAAGATTGCTTTGAAAATATAACAAGTGACTTTTCTATTGATAAATCAAAAATCGTAAATTTTTCAACCGACAATGGTAGCAACATGGTGGCTGCTGTCAACTTATTTTTGGGAACAAAGAAGAGGATTCCATGTGTTGCGCACACTATAAATTTAATCATAGATGGAGTTTTGAAAAACAATACAAATTTTTCAAACTTAGCCGATCAAATAAAACGTATTGTGACCTATTTCAAACACTCAGTTAGTGCTTCTGATGAATTACGATCAGAGCAATTAGCAGAAGGAAAGAAAGAAGGCCAAATATTGATGCTCATTCAAGCTGTTAGTACTCGTTGGAATTCTTGTTTAGACATGATGGAAAGATTCCTGAAATTATCTTCAATTGTCGCAAAGATATTAGCATCAAGAACTAAGAATAATGTACCTGATATGGTAGCTACTTCGCAGTTAACTATTTTGCGCGATTTAGTTACGCTTCTTGGTCCATTTAAAATAGTAACAGAAGACTTGAGTGCTGAGAAATATGTCACAGCGAGTTTAGTAATACCATTAACAAATTTATTAAAACAAGAAATCGAACAAACTAAAACATCAACAGCTATTGGAGTGTCAGTGCAAAATGATTTATTAAAAGGTATTGAAGATCGATTAGTGCCTTTACAAGAAAACCTTTTTTTGGCCAAAGCAACTATCTTAGATCCCCGCTTCAAAAAGTTACATTTCATGTCAGCATTGGCTGCTGCCAATGCAATTTCAGATTTATCAAAAGAAATAGTTACAGAACATAAAATAAGAGGAAATCGTTCACCCACGGTAGGGGCTTCTCCGCGTGGAGAAAAAGAATCGACTTCATCATTATGGGACAGACATGAAGATCTGCTCTTAAAAAATATGTCTAATGCCAATGAAGTTTTTGGCAGAAGTTTTGGTACAATGCCTGCCGAATTAAAGCAGTATTTAGATCAGCCAAATATTTCACGATCATCAAATGCACTAAAATTTTGGATTGATAGTAGACATTTTACTCCTGTGTTATCAGAAATAGCTGTTAAATATTTAATTTCTTCTGCTACATCTGTAGCATCTGAACGAATTGCTTCTACAATCAATCTTTTAGTGCCTAATAATCGTAGTAGTCAAACAGCTGAACATATAAAACAACGAGTATTTTTAAAAACTCTTACTGAAAAATATTGGTACGCATGAATGTTACATCAAATGTGATTAATAATTATTTACGTTTTTATAAATTTGTAATTTAATTTGTTTAATAAATATGCGGAATGAAAACCTGTGTAAATTACTTTTGATCCGACTTGCGACTGTCCTTTTAAACCAATTACCAAAGCCGATCAAATAAAATCGAAAAAAATATCGATATATCGAAATATCGATATTTTTTTTCGATATATCAAACCCCGATATTGATATATTTAAAAATATCGATATATCGAAAATCCGATGTTTTTAAAAATATCAACAGCCCTAAATGGCGGCACGTTTGTTTATGTAGTACTCTTGACCATGGATACAAGTCCTTTTATCCCGCAGCGCATTTAGTGGGTTTAATTGTTGCCAGAGCGAGAAAGCCAAAAAACCCAAAGTAAATCAAACAATTATTGTACTCAAGACTTTTGTGTCATTATTAAGCAACATTTATTGATAATTTCATCTAAAAATACGATAAAATCCTAACTTTTTTTTTGTACTAACCGACCAAAGTGGGAGACATTTTGTGTTAATTTGTTATCTATGTTATTTCGCGTCATTTGTCAATAGTCGGATAATAACTTGACGGGGATACCAGCACTTAATTATTTTTACCACTGAACGTTTTTAATTTTTACTTTTTTTCATATTTCCGAATTAACCAATTTTAAGAAATAAGTACACTGAGTGTACGGATCGAATTAACTGGCATCCAAGTCGTCACTCCCGAATCTTCTCACATTTTGAATCTAGTTGCATTCGACAGAAATTAAATAGTAGGTACTCACTTAAATCCACGTTCGATACCCACTTATCATCCAGGTAAGGTAAATTTATTATACACAACAATTTGTTCTACACGTTTAATCAACTTTGATACGTAAACATTTGTTGTAATTTGATTTCTTGTGACGCGAAAATAATATTATAACATTATTTGAGATGCCTTTTTAATATTATTACATGGAATTAATTTAAGTGGAATATACATCATATACCTGATTATTAAGCTACCAAACAACGTAGTAAAGCAAATATAGTAAAACTTACGAACTCATTAAAAAAAAAAAATATTTTAGCAGATGGAGGAAGACCTTTGCCCAGCAGTGGGACAGCACAGGCTAGCTATAATAATACATAATGTAATAATATTTTAACAGTTAATTTTGTTAATTTCAGGTCCGACCGGCTTAAGATCAACCCAAGTTCCTCTAAATGTGATACTTTGGTTGATATGTAAGCTAAGGATTATTTGGTACTTATTTAAATAAGTCGTATATTCAATCTTTTATGTTACAAATTCAAAACAATAATCATATTTTTCAGATTGACGATTCATTCATGACAGATAGTCAAGTCATTAGTCACCTAGCTTTACCATCAGAAGAAGTTGCTATGGAAGTAGAAGTAGAAATTACTATGGTAAGTTTATTCTTGTTCAGTCTATATTATGGAAACTGAATCTTGTGAATCGGATATTGCGCAATTCCTGCTGTTTTAGCTGTGTATGTGTAGCCGTTTATATATGTACAAATGGATCCCGGAAAATGCATTTGGGATATTTTTAATCGATGGGATAAACGCTGTACAAAAGGCCACTTTAGTAACAAATTGTATCGCAATATTAACCCAGGATTGTGGTTTTGAAATTATCTCACTAACTTTCGATGGATGCCCGACAAATTTTTCTATGGCAAATGTTTTAGGTTGTAAATTAGATGGTGACGACATTGATCCTTCCTTCACCGTGGGCAATAGTAATCTACATCTACACTAATATAATAAAGAGGTAAAGTTTGTTTTTTTGTTTGTAGGGGGTAATCTTTGGAACTACTGGTCCGATTGGAAAAATTTTAGCAACAACAGAAAGCTGCTTTACTCCTGAGTGACATAGGCTATATTTTATGTACGCGGGCGAAGCCGCTGACAAAAGCTAGTATTGTTATATTTCCAGACCCTTCACACATGAAGTTAGTTAGGAATACTTTAGGAGAAAAGTGTCCAATAACAGATCCACAAGGTCGTGGAAATACGTTGTATCATGGAAATACGTTTAATTACTGGTAGAGCTCCAAAACAACGAAGATTGCATTTAGGTAACAAGTTAAATAAATCACACATCAATTTTTCCAAATAAATCATGAAGGTCAAGTTGGCAGCCCAAGTAATGAGTGAAGCCGTTGCAAATGCTATTGAATTTTGTAATACAAACTCAAAATTGATGAATTTTAGAACTCTGCTGGTACTTTATAATATCTTAGGCAAACATATGGTGATTTTGGTATTTAGATTTAGATCTAAGCGTTTACAGTCAAAAAGAAACATTTGATGGAGTGGAACTCATGAATAAGACCAGAAATGGCCAATGGAACTTCATACTTACATAGATATCACAATAAAATTACAATACTAATAAATAAATGGTTGGGAATAGTTAGGTTGATGAAAATGGTATCAACGAAATGACCTGATGATGATGATGATGTTGATGGAGCCGGAAGATAGGCAACGGAACTCCGTTATTAATCAATGTATCCTAGCCGTGTTTGGACTCATTAAAGTTTTTTTTAACATCAAATAGAAAAACCGGATTTTTAGGCTTTCTGATTTGTATTAAAAGGGTAATTTATTTGTACGAAACTCAAGTAATAAATAATAACCTTTCATTTTTAAGCACTTACAAACTAAATCAAGATCACTTGGAGTATTTTTTTAGTGTCATTAAAGCCAAAGGAGGGTTTAACAAAAACCCTTCTGCTACAAAATTAAAGTCGGCATTTAAAAGAATGTTAGTTCATGGGGAAATGAAACACATTACGTCTGGAAATTGTATTCCGTTACAACATATAAATATTTTAACATTGATCAAACCAGAAATAGCAACTAACAAAACGTCAGACAAAAATAATATGATTGATAATAACGCCGAAAGTAGTAATTAAGAATATTTTGATGAAGTTTTAATGAAGGATCACGATTACTTAACTGATCCAAGTCTATTTTCCGGATTTTTCTAAACATGTAATAGTGTACATTTCTGGATTATTGTAAGCAAACTGAAAAAAGTGTCTGCTATTATATCAGATACTAAATACGGCAGTCTACACAAAAAGACAAAGGTGGATTATGTTACCCCTCAAAAGATGTTGTTAAAATTTGTGAGACAATATTTCGTAAAAATCGAGGTCTTGATAAAAAAAAAATCTTATTGTGCTCATACAGGAAGTCTTAAACGTTGTTTGGGTTTAACATTTTTTTTTTCACATATAACATTTTAACAGCTAATTTTTCTTTGACTGTCATTATTCGCTCTTAATAAAGGCTATAAGTTTGAAATATTTCAAAGTTCGTATTCATTATGCAACTAAACAGCTTTCAGAAAAAACTGCAAATGCAAAACTGATGTTTTTTGCTATCAAGTACTTATCAAAAAGTTATAAATACCCTGTTCCCCTGAAAGTCTAATGACAATTGAATGACTCGTACGTAGTAGACTATCAAAAGAATAAAGTACCAGATTACCCACATTTTGGGGTAAAAATATAAGTATGGCAATATTAATTTCACGTAGCTGTAGTAATGTACTTATGTCGAACTATCGCTATCTCATACTGCATACACTGAGGCCTTGTCTCCCTCTATTCTCTGTTTACATTCGTTGATTTCCACACGAATTGCTGTTTAATTTTTATTTTCGGTTTTTGGTGAGTATTTTTGAGTGAATTACTGATTTATAGAATTATTAGAATATAGTTTTGTGTGTGTACAACTGGATTTTAACCTGAAGATTTCTTATTTCTATTTCTGTGTGGTTTTCAATGCACTCATAACTGTACTAGAATTTCGTCGGAATGGTAGCGTAATTTATTAAATTGTGAGACCAATTCTGTGTAAAAAGTAATAACTATTGTGTTGCGTGTTTATTCAATAATAGTTTTCAGCCAAAAGATACACAAATGGTAATAAACTGGATTGGATTTTTTTTTCAAGTGGGCTGCCCACCCATTATAAAGATAAAGCTTGGTATACACAGAGAATTTTGTACTCTTTATAACTAAGACATTAAATTATTTTTAATGTATTCTTTAAAAAAGTTATTGATGGAATTTTCATTGAATGTTTTTTTCAGTTATTGCTATTTCTATTACTGTGATATTGTAAAAAAAGTTTCGTAACCAGAGCAATCATAATAGGTGCCAGAGCGAACATAAATGGTAAAATCAGTGAAACAAAAAATAATAATATTAATAAAATATTATTTATTTAGCCGTTTTCAGTCTTATTCCGTAAAGTTTAACAATATTATAAATAATATAATATGATAATGTAAAAGAAATTTATCAAGGCATTATTAAAAATGCGGAATATTGTATTTAAAATAATTGCAATTGTTTCAGTATTGTGTTTCTTATTAAAAACCGAATTCCGAAAATAAAGTTATTTTTATATTTTTAGTGAAGACGGAATATTTTTTTTGTAAAAAGCTTTTTATTTCACCCTTTTTAGTTGCGATACACTTATAACCAGAGTGCCTATATTTCTCATGACAATTTCAATAAACTCCAAACACTGGTAGGATACATAGTTTTATTATGAAGTTCCTGTGTCTCCCTTCCACCTTCCGGTTCATCATCAGGTCATTTCGATGATACTATTTTCAACATAACTATTCACAACCATTTATTTATTTGTATAGCAACTTTATTGTGATATCTATGTGAGTATGAAGTACCATTGGCCTTTTGTGGTCTTCATCAGTTCCACTTCATTATATGATTCTTTTTGACTGTAAATGCTCAAGTTCTAGATGAAAATACCAAAGTCCATAACAAACATCTGAACACAGTAGCTCCTTTTTTTGTGAAGTCGGTAAAAATAGATTTATAACGAACAATTAATGCAAAATATCTTCGCTTTGGTCTTTTTGGACAGAGCAATCACAGCCATAGCGATAAAAAAAGTCACAAAATCGTAAATATAGCCCAATTTAAAAGCAGTAGAAAGCTGTGATTACGACTCATAAAAAACATCATAACGATCATTTAATTCACAAAATCAACACATTTACAAGCTTACTATTTAATTTAAACAACGTGCCTTAGCGTAACGCGTAACTAGGGATGAGCGCGATGTTTTACCGAAGCGCAGAGAGCTATGAGATAAAATGCCCGGTCACGATTTTAAATCAATGTGGCAAAAGTATTGTTAATATGACTAATGATACTTTATTACTATGAAAATCAACTATTTGTTATGTAATCTAAGTAAGTTTTTTCACATGAAACTTGTCATTAAAAAGTTAAAGAATTTTTTTTTATTCAATCGAGTGTTAGGTCAACTCAGAGCGATCAGGATTTTATTATACTACTAGCCGGTGCCCGCGACTTCGTCTGCGTCTTTTTTTCGCAATAAAAGGTAGCCTATGTTCTTTGTTAGGGTCTAAAGATTGTCTCTGCCAAATTTCATCAAAATCGTTTGAGAGGTTTAAGCGGGAAAGCTTAACTGACAGACAGACAGAGTTACTTTCGCATTTATAATATTAGCTATGTATCACGTAGATAAGACACCGAACTGTATACAAAAAAATATTTTGTAAACGTTTTTTGATTTTAAAATGGGTTTATCCAGCCCGACACGAAAAGAACTGCCTCTGGAGATCGACCCATGTTTGTTTACCTAATTTCTTTTGCTTTGCAGAATTATTTAAGAGCATTACTAAAAATGTTACTTAACTTTTAAGGGGAGAGCCAACTTTAACCAGTGAGGTTTCGTTTGCGTTGGACACCGTTGCAGAATCGCGTCGTCTCAACCGACCACGTAAGTAAACGTTTTTATTTATTTATTTCAGTTCTTTATAGAAATATTAAAAGTACTTTCTTTTCATTCCATTTCTTTTGATTACGCAATTTGTTTTGCTTTGCTATGATAATTTAGAGTTTAACTCAAAAGGTTACTCTTTTAAGGGGAGAGCCAACTTTAAACGTTGGTGAGGTTTCGTCGGCGTTGGACATCGTAGCAGAATCGTCGCAACCGACTACGAAAGTAAACGTTTTTGTTTATTTATTTATTCAAATCTTTAAAGAAATATTAAAAAATGCTTTCTTTTCATTCAATTTGTTTCTTCTAGAACAATGGCTGAGGAAAGAAAGAAAATTAGAAAGACGCGGGCGCTTGACCGGAAAAATATAACCCGGTTAACAACCGAGCAAAGGTCACGGCAGCTCCAATTAGAACTACGTGACAGGAAGGAAGTCGGGCAGTTTTTAATGCCCGATGCTCCTCCTAACAAAAAGCGAAGGCAAGAAAAATATTTAAGAAAATAATATGCTCTTCACAAATCACAGTCACAAATGTTTTAATTATATTTATATTTCTAGAAAAGTGTCGCCTATTCGAGTGCCGTGTCCGTTGTTACCGGGCACGCCAGAAGTGCCGCCTCCACGCATTCCTCAACCGTGGGAGCTGAAGAAGAGAGGTGTGTAAATTGTCTACAAGATACAGTACCCATTATTGACAGATCGAACTTAATATACCTATTTGAATACTTTTCTATCCAGCGGTGGACGGAAGTGGACCTTCCAGGATTGAGGCTGACGAAGATGGTGCCACCACGCCGCCTCCACCAAAGTAAGTTTGAACTTAATATCTGACTTATTTGAAACATTCAAAAGAAATTGAATTAATATAAATACCTTACTTATTTTATTTCACAGTAATAACCCCAGCATTGATATTACTCCCTCCACGAGGGTAATTATATTAGAAGACTGCGATAGCCTTAGGGACAGGGACTTCGATTTTGTTGATGCTACCATTGAGATGGTGGGATTCTCGCCGAGCACTTCATTCTCGGCAAACCGTTCTGCACTGCAGAATTTCTTTCCAGGGCCATCGATATCTTCAAGACCAGGTATTTTATTGTTATTGCCCGCAGCTATTGTTTACTAGTTTTCCCGCAGCTTCACTCACGTACATAAAACGTTTTATGTCACGTTCCATGGGAACGAGATGAGAAGTCGCTCCCCACATCAGTCGAATAGGTCAATGTGATTTCTATTGTGCTAACAATGTTGTTGGTGATGATAATCCGACTCAAACAAAATTTGGTTACAGAATCTTCGATTTACGAAGAGGGCCTGGAGGGAGACATTCTGCAGTGGGAACACTCTGCGGGTCTGAATCCTGGCAGCGATGTCGAGGATGAAGACTGCCTGGATGGCGTAAGTTCTCATAGGAGACACGCTGGCGAATTCGATTTCGAAGAATTGGCCAGCGACCTTCAAGAGGTCTTAGGCTTCATTGATAAGCAGGATGATAGTGCTCTGCGAGAATCATGTCAAGAGGATTTCCTGACATTTGATTGGTCTCACGACCCTCAGGTTTTTAAAGGGGTCCGTGAAACCTTTACGGGACCAGCGGGTCCCACGTTTCCCATCGAGGGCATGACTCCGTTCCATATTTTTATAAAAATTTGGGACGAAGACATAATTAACCTCATCGTCGCTGAGACCAACAAATACGCAGCATATCTCCTGGCATCGTCATCCCAGTCATCCAGGTTAAAGAAGTGGACTCCAATAACGCCACAAGAGCTGTGGACATTTTTTGGTGTCACAATGCTGCAGAGCATAGTCCCAATCCCTGTGGAGAAGGAGTACTGGAACCCATGTTTACCTTATTTAAAATTGGGCAAATTCAACGACATTATGCCATTCAATAGATTCGCGCTCATCAAGCGATGTCTACATTTCGTAGACAATATGTCATGTGCCAGAGGTGGTGTCCCGACAAAATTAATGAAAATCCAACCTGTGATAGACCACCTGAACAAAAAATTTAGTTCTTTGTACCTACCTGGGCAAGAAATTGCTATAGACGAGTCACTATTGCTGTGGAAAGGCCGACTCTCCTTCTCCCAGCTAATAGCGACTAAAGCTGCTCAGGTAGGTATAAAGAGCTATGAATTATGCGAGTCCAAGTCGGGATACCTTTGGCAAATGATCATATACACTGGAAAGGATCGGCATAATATTGTAACTAATGACGCCGACGCTGAGCACGAGAGTGCGGCATCAAGGATTGTTTTGAAGTTAGTTCGTCCATTACTAAATAAAGGCCACACTTTAGTAATGGACAACTTCTACAACAGTCCTCTGCTAGCGCGTACCCTCAAGGCCCAGAAGACCGATGTAATGGGCACTCTGCGTCTGAACAGAGAGTTTGTGCCTGAGAGTTTGCGCCTCAAAAATAAGACAAATATGCGGACCAGTGAAGTGGCATTTAGCCAGACACGGGACATGACAATTTCGGTGTGGAGGGACGCGAATGTGGTTTCACTCATATCTACATATCACAAGGTAGAGGTTGGCGGAAAAGAAAAGTACGGTTACTACCGATATAAACCTAAAGTAGTCCTAGATTACAATCTTGCTATGGGAGGCGTCGATAAAAAGGACCAATTTTTACAGGCGTTTCCCTTAGAAAGAATACGTAATCAAGTGTGGTATAAAAAGCTTTTCCGCCGGCTTCTCAACGTATCCATCCACAACGCATTTGTCTTGTTGAAGTCCAGGACGGCTAAAATGCAACAGCGTCAATTCCGGGTGTTGTTGGCGGACGAAATAATACAGAGGTTTCGTCCGCCAAAATTAGAATCACCACGGCGCATCGACCATTTCCCTACAAAAACAAACGTGAGGAAGTCACGTTGCAAGTGGTGCGCACTAAAAAAAGTGGACACCTGCACAACT
This sequence comes from Mythimna loreyi, assembly GCA_029852875.1. Lineage (NCBI taxonomy): Eukaryota > Metazoa > Arthropoda > Insecta > Lepidoptera > Noctuidae > Mythimna > Mythimna loreyi. The sequence continues at coordinate 29,436,859 of CM056777.1, read as the reverse complement.
TTTAAGTGCGACACTTGCAACGTGAACCTTTGCATAATCGGTTGTTTTAGAGAATATCATACAAGGATTGGGACCTAGCTTTTTTATTTTTGCTAGGATGAGAGTAGCCGAAAATCAAACGATGCATAATTTATCCAAAATTGTCCATCTGTTTAGTTAGAAGGTACGCCCGTTCGGTATGCCTATTGACCAGTGTGACACCTCATCGGAAAGAACTTTTTGTAGAAAATAGTTACATATGATGTCAAACTCCACTGAACAAAAAAAAAACAGAAATGTTAAGTGCGTTTTTAAGTAATTGGGAACGCCTTCAATCAATCCCATATTTTTCTGTATTACATATGCCTATCAGCGTAATATTTTTTAAAGTTATAACAGAAACTTAGCTTTCACATCGTAATAATATTTTTAGTCTACGTCAAAGGATGTAGTTCTAGTAAATTATTTAATTTGAGTGAAAAATTATTCACCATCAGGCAATATCGCGTGCTAGACATATGCCTCTAAATAAATATTTTTTTTACTACGAAGTATGTTGTTTTTAATTTAACGTACGTAGAAAGAGCCTTTCCAACAATAAAAGTCATAAAATGTATATGTTATCACTTTACTTTTACAAATAATCTTCTCTAAATTGAAATAATGATTGTTTGTTTCAACTATAGTCAATGATTATCGCTCTTTGATTTTGCAAAAATTTTGATTTTAATTTTACTCCTCTAGAAGTAAAGGAAAGAGATCCTCGCATTTTTGCTCCTTTACAATACAAGAGTGGATATTTGTTTTTTTTTAATTAAAAATTTATACCTTGCATAGATTGCAGCAATGATCTTATGTTATAAAATGAATTAGAATATATAAAATGTAGGGAATGCGCAGGTCGACAATGGCTTTACACTCCCAGCAAAAAGTAAATAAAGCTGATTTCAAGTTAGTAAATAAATAAAAGTATAGTAAAATAAATATAGTGTTTTTGTTGATTTTGATTTTATAAAATGGGAAGCATATAAAAAAGTAGTTGATTATTTAATTAATATTGTTATTAGGTGCATGATTTTTAAATATTGTAAAAAATTATTAAAATATTAGCTGGGAGAAAAGTGGTTGATGACGAAGAGGACAACTTACAAATTAAGGCTAAAAAGTTGAATGAGTGAAACTGATCAACTCTACCAGATCGACAATGGCTTTACACTCCCAGCAAAAAGTAAATAAAGCTGATTTCAAGTTAGTAAATAAATAAAAGTATAGTAAAATAAATATAGTATTTTTGTTGATTTTGATTTTATAAAATGGGAAGCATATAAAAAAGTAGTTGATTATCTAATTAATATTGTTATTAGGTGCATGATTTTTAAATATTGTAAAAAATTATTAAAATATTAGCTGGGAGAAAAGAGGTTGATGACGAAGAGGACAACTTACAAATTAAGGCTAAAAAGTTGAATGAGTGAAACTGATCAACTCTACCAGATCGAGTTCAACCAGTTTCTGCAGACATCTACTCCTCAACAAGATAATATACTTCTACCATCTACCAACGACTAATAACCCTTGTCCACTTCGATTCTTGCACCAGAAAATAATATTTTAATTTAAAATAGCCGCGGAGCCGCTACAAACACTTCAGAAGTATACACACCATCACCCAAAAATGCAACCAAACAGACCGCTACAAATACTATGGTAGCTCTGCTGTTCCTACCTACACCATTTAAGAATTATAGGCACCTTTGAATAATTATCTTTAATTTCCGAAGATCAATTTCAATTACAATAATATAAGACATTAAATAAAAAAGGCTTATGTTTAACTTACCAACAGATATAGTAGGTAACATAACAGACAAAAATGGTAAATGATCACCAAAATGAAACCCGCATTTTAATGTAAAATTATAATCAAAGTTTTAAAAAAATGTTAAGTTTATTTTTTGCACCATGGATAGTGAGTTGATTTATTTTAGAATCTGAATGTAAGAAAACTTGGTTGAATCTTAGAGAGTTCTACCGACGAATTATGAAAACTAAAAGTAGTCAGGAAACCACTACGACGATATGGACATTTGAAGATGAAATGAGTATTTTGATACCTCATTACAGAGAAAGAAATACGATGACATCAGTTACAGACGCAAGTGGAGATGATGACTGTTCAGATGTTAGCCACTTCGTCAAACATAAGTTACAGAACTCAAACAAATGAGATTGTTTCTAGAAAACGAACTACAAGAAACATCTGCATCAATTAAATACTTCTTTAATGAAGTACCTACTTAATTGATGTGTTTATTACCGAGCTGGTAATGTTGCACTAGAAATCTTTACCAACACTAGAGTTGAAAATAGACGTATTGTGTCCTGATGGGAAACAATAAAAAAAAAAATCTGGTTATATTCAAATGCTTGCAAACAAAACCATAGCGACTTATAAGATGACATTAATGCCATCTCAATCAATAAAGAAAAACAACATAAAATATGATTATCATCTTCAACATGATGAAAAGAAAAATACACAAGATGATGTAACTGTGTAACTGTAATGTTATACAACCAAGTGATCATAAAGAATAAAATTACTCGTATATAACGCAGTTTCCGAAATGGAGTTAAAAGAAATCGCAGATAAACAGAACTACCGCCGAAACGTCCCAAAGTGACTTTAATCCCTTTATTTTTTTGACCGTGAAGCGTGCCAAGTGACTTGTCCCTTTTAGCTTTCTAATACGACGCGACATCATAATATACCTATATCTATCTATTATACGATGTTTTATAAGCCTTTCTCTTATCTAGTCAAATTTCGATACTTTTCTTCATGCTAAAAATACATTCTCAAACGAAACAGACTGTTACATGCACAACGGTTACAAGGAACCACATAGAACTGTAAAGGACTTACAGTTCCGTGTAACAGATATGCGAATTAACCTGTTCCAACCCACCTCTAATGGCAACCTAGGGAGCCAGATTACATAATTGGCAGATCCAGATCGAAAGAGAGAGAAGAATTGTTTTTTTTTTATTTGATTGTTTTTTCAAGTTTTTCGTGAACAACACTATTCTTGCTGGTTAATAGAGTATTGTATGTCATGCATGGACGTACGGAGCTAACTGATCAGTTCAGTACATGTAATTTAATGCATGGACAGTGAAGTGTTAATTCACATAGATTTCTCAGAGAACTATGTATGCAAGTTTAGCAAGGAAATACAGTCGGTGCACTTTGGTGCTTCGAAGTAGCAATTTAGTCTTCATACCGGTCTTTTGTATGCTAGGAATAATAAAATACCATTTGCATCAATTTCCCCAAACAATAACCGTGGACCAGATGCTCTTTGGGCTCATCTTCAGCCAGTTTTGAAATGGATCATGGAAAAATTTCCAACTGCAGATTCCATACATTTTTACCCCGATGGTCCAACAACGCAATATCGTCAGAAGAAAAACTTCTATTATTTTTCTTAAGTGACAAAAGAACTTAGTTTTAACTACTGTACATAGAAGTTTTTCGAAAAGTCACACGGAAAAGGAGCTGCTGACGGAAATGATGGTGCTCTGAAACGGAATCTACATTTATGACATTCCAGATGCAAAAACTGCGTTTGATCTGCTGCATAAGGAAACTGACACATCAATAAAGCTACATATTAGATGAAGAAATCCGGAACACAACCGTTGAGTTGATACCAGTTCAGATTACTATGAAACTGCATCCGATAAGAAACACCTACTGACATTGCCTTTCACAATAATGTACCGCAGCCTAAATTGCTTTTATCCAGGGGATAGACCAGGATTTTGTCACAGTCTAGATTTGAAGCACTGCTGTTTGATGAAAAAAGAAAATACGAGTGAAAATAAAGAAAATGAAACTGGACATAAAAAAAAATTGGTAAAAACACATGTGAAAATATTATCAGATTGTTCACTAGAAAACTGAAAATATTTTGACTAAATATGACCCATTTACAGTCACAAATATTGACAAAATATTTGATGTTAGTCGTGCAAAAACACGTCAATATAATAACCACAACACACAACAACTATCCATTTCAGACACCAAGGTTTCAGAAAAAACGAAGAAAAGAAAAAAAAATAACACCAAAAATACTAAAATCAATCCAAACTTAAATTTGTCAAAACAAAAAAGGCCTAGTATATAATATAGGTATTATTTCTATTGTTACAGTAAAATTTAAGTTCTCTTTAATTTCCTAAACGCACCAAAAGAAGTGTATTATTTCACACGTGACAAAATAGTACGCCAGTGTTACCTATTTTTTTTCTGTTCGCTCTTTGTATGCCTAAGTTTAAATTCTAATAAAGATTTTTAGTTATAATTTATGTTTTACGTGTGTGTATGTTTAAATTATGTTTTAGAATCATTCGAGCGAAGCCGCAAAATAAAGAACTTAGTTTATTTGTTTATTAATTATGTGCACCAGGCTTTAATATTATCCGGTGTATTATATTATTTCAAGTGTGGTGGTTTAATTATTAAATATTTTTTCGGGGCCGTACCCACATAAGTAATGTGATGTTATGAAGTATTGATTAAAACACGAAGAGCCGACTAAAATATATATTATTAAATGTAAGTACATTGTATTATTAATAACTAGCTTTTGCCCGCAGCTTCGCCCGCGTACATAAAATATAGCCTATGTCACTCAGGAGTAAAGCACCTTTCTATTGTTGCTAAAATTTTTCCAATCGGACCAATAGTTCCAGAGATTACCCCCTACAAACAAAAAAACAAAAAAACAAAAAAACAAACTTTACCTCTTTATTATATTAGTGTAGATAAGGCAACATCAACAAAAGTTAAAATAAATATGAATAAAATATTAAAGACAGTTATGACAGATGTCATAGACATAATACAACATATAAACATGATTAAAAAACGAATGAAAATGCGACTATGTTGACAAGAGCAGTTGCACGACGCGCACACCCACCAACTCCGGCCTCGTCGCTCAGCTTCGCCTCGCCGCCGCCGGAAACCAGACTCACTGAAAGTGCTGTGATACCGGCCGTGGCAGCTGCGTCGAGCTCGAGAGCGACGAGTACTACTCGCCGCCGACGACACCACCACCTGCGCGTCGCCGGGGAGGACGCCGGCCGCCGGCTTGTTTAGAACCTCGAGGCCCATCGGCCTCTGATAGGGTCCCAGCTGTCGGCGGAAGTGTGCCGCGTATGCAATGGACGCAATCCATCAACGAAAACGTCATGCACGCATACTTTGGTGCTACAGAAGGAAGAAACAACCTGACAGCGTACCGTTCTCCGATGCTCTCTCTGTTTCAGGTGCTTGAGCCAGCCGTGAACGTGTCGACCCAACGACTTTCGGTTCAGTTGCGGGTCATCCAGCGTAATCACATGTTGGACGATTCCGTACTTGATCGCCTCCGAACGGAAATGGGTAGCCATGCCATTACCTCCCCGTCGCAGACTGTGGTACCTACCAGTGATGGTACCACCGTCCAACCAGCTTACAGATCACGAATCTGAAGTGCCGTACTACAGGTATACCCGACCCAGTTCTTGGTAATGGTTGTACCATTCTGTACTGGGATCGGTCTATCATAACACTGGCCTTCAAAATTAAAAAAAAAATTTGGTGCAGAAATAGTGTTAAGGGTTTTTGACTAAGTGTTAACTGGTAACACTAAATTACTTTTAATTTTTTTTTCCTACGTGTAGTTTTCGATCTACGTGTAGTTTTCGATCTACCTTCAGTTTTGAATATTGCCTGTAATCAGTACTTTAATGCGCTCGTTTTATTAATTTATCGGTACATTTCTGAAAATAAGTTTATTTTAACATCATGTCTTCATCGCGAAGAAGTTGTCATAATGAACCAAATGTGTTTTGTTACATCTGTGGCGAATACACAGTTAAAAAATATAGAAAACCTGTAACAGATTTTGTAAAAAGTGCCTATTTTTCCTATTTCAAGTTGAAAATTGTGAATGATTACAAGCCGTGGATACCTCAAATTGTTTGTAAAATGTGCTGTGAACACTTGAGACAGTGGGTTAGCGGCCAAAGAAGCCGTATGAGATTTGGAGTACCTATGCAATGGAAAGAACAAAAAAATCACTTTGATGACTGTTACTTCTGCTGTGTTAATTTGCGCGGTGTCAACGTTAAAAAATGATTTATCCAGACTTAGAATCGGCTAGAAGACCTTTACCACATTCAGAGGAAGTACCTATTCCAACATATTGTCCTACCAGTGAATCATCACAGGAACCAAATCCTTCACAGGAACCAAATCCTTCACAGGAAAACAATAAAGTGAATAGCGACAGTGATTTCGAAGGCTCTAATTTTACAGAACCAAAACCTTTTACTCAAAAAGAATTAAATGATCTGATAAGGGATCTGGAGTTATCTAAAGAATCTGCGGAAGTGTTGGCTTCGCGATTAAAAGAAAAAAACTTGTTAGCAACAGGTACAAAGGTGACATTTTATCCTACACGAGAGCAAGATCTGCTACCTTTTTTTAATTCGGAAAGTGATATTGTTTTTTGTTCAGATGTGAAAGGCCTTATTCTCGGAATGGGTCTTTTAAAATATGAGCCAAATGAATGGCGTCTCTTTATAGACAGTTCTAAACGAAGTCTCAAATGCGTCCTTTTACACAATGGCAATAAGTATGGTTCAGTTCCGATTGCTCATTCCACGAAATTAAAAGAGTATCAAAATATATCACTCGTTTTAGACAAAATCAAATATAAAGAACACCAATGGAGTATTTCTGTTGATCTAAAAATGGTAAATTTTTTATTAGGACAGCAGAGTGGATACACTAAATACCCATGTTTTTATTGCCTGTGGGATAGTCGTGCCAAGCATCAACACTGGGAAAAAAGAGATTGGCCAGTACGTGACACGATGGAGGTAGGGAAGCAGAATGTCATCAACCCACCTTTGGTTTTAAGAGATCAAATTATATTGCCCCCCTTGCACATAAAATTAGGCCTAATGAAACAATTTGTTAAAGCGCTAGATAAAAATCGACAATGTTTTTCTTATATATCGAGAAAAATGACTGGTCTAAGCAAAGAAAAGTTAAAAGCAGGCATTTTCGATGGTCCACAGATAAGAACATTAATAAAAGATACTGATTTCATAAGTTCAATGAATGATTTGGAACGAGCTGCGTAGACTTCGTTTGTTGAAGTTACTAAAAACTTTCTTGGAAATCATAAGGCAAATAACTATATACAAATTGTAAATAACATGCTAGAGAACTTTAAGAACTTAAAATGTAATATGTCCATCAAAGTACACTACCTACACAGTCATCTGGATCAATTTCCAGAGAATCTTGGGTCCTATAGCGAAGAACAAGGGGAGCGGTTTCACCAGGACCTAAAAACCATGGAGGAGAGGTACCAAGGTCGATGGGATCGACATATGATGGCTGATTACTGCTGGGGTAAGCAACGGGATTATCCTAATACATCTCATTCACGAAAGTCGCGTTTTTTTTATGCATGTCAATATCTAGAAAAGTACACGTAGGAAGTCATTTTTTTTTTGTAATAGTGTAATCAGGATACAGTTCTAAGTTAATAAAAAAAATACAGTGTATTGGCACCAAAATTAGTGTTGTTATAATCGGTCTGACAGGACTATTGTTAGCTTTTACTAATTTATTGTCATTTATACATTAATCATTATATTAAATTAGATATTTATTTAGTCCAACTTGCTTTAAAAATGTAACCGTGTGCCCAAGATAAATTCCATTAATAGTTCTTAAATTGACTTTTGTCGGTTGATAACAAATAGTTTTCCCGCGTTGACAGCTACGTCAAGCACGTCCAGGTGCGGAGGCTCACTTGGGAACACAGCAGTCGAGCTCGAGCAATCGAGTAGTAAATACATATACTTGTGAACAGTGTTAAGTCAAGTGAATGTGATTTAGTATGAATAAAAGACCCTATAAAACAAGTATACGGATTTTATTTTCTTCAAAGCTCTGACCCGTTAATACTATTTTAGCCAATAAGCCTAATATAGTGGTGGTAGACCGAAGCGAGGGCGTCTGTTTGTTGACATGTTCGTTCCTCATGACGAGAACCTCGTGAAAGACGAGAAAGATAAACAATTCAAGTATATGGACTTGGCTCGCGAGGTTGTCGACATGTGGGATGTGGATTCGGCAATTATTGTACTGATAGTCGTGTCAGCCAATGGCTTAATAACCAAGAGCCTCGACCAATACCTTAAGGAGCTCTCGTTAGGTTAGGTTAGGTTAGGCGGCTGGATCAAGGGCTTGATTCAGAAAGCGGTATTTCTTAGGGACATTAGGCATTAAGGAGTGGACTGTAAGATACTGGTTAGGAGAGACACCAAGTAACGAAACTACAATGAACAGAAGGGAGGATAATGCGATGCCTACGAGTACGTTAAAAGAATTTGTGCAAGCATTTTTAAGGGATTTGCTCAAAATTCCTTCTCACTACTGCAGAAAAGAAAGTACGAAATTATATGTAGAGCCAATAATACAGTCTAAACGTGAACTATATCGTATCTATGTTGAAGAGGCAAAAAAAAGGCACAGAGAGTGGCTTCAAGAAAATTATTTGAAGATGTTCTAAAAGATGAAAACATAGCATTGTTTCAACCAAAAAAAGATGCATGTGATGTATGTTGTTCGTATAGAGTAGGTAATATTAGTGAAGAAGAATATCAGCAACACTTATCACGAAAAGATTTAGCTAGACAAGAAAAGACTTTAGACAAAGAAAGAGCGAAAAATGGAACACTCCATCTTATCACTGCTGACTTACAAGATGTGAAATTGTGTCCATTTTTGAAAGCTAGTGCACTGTATTTTAAAACAAAGCTTATGGTTCATAATTTCACAATTTACAATCTAGGCACTAAAAATGTAGAGTGTTATTGGTTTGATGAGACCACTACTGATTTAAAAGCATCAACTTATGCTTCTTTTTATATTGATTATTTAAAGAAAATTATAGAAGACTGCCCAAAAGATGTAGTTATTTATAGTGATGGATGCACATCACAAAATAGAAATGTTGTGGTTTCTAACGCTCTCCTGCTACTGGCGATAGAAAAAAATATTGTGATTACACAATTTTTTTTAGAAAAAGGTCACACTCAGATGGAGGTGGATTCAGTTCACTCAATAATTGAAAGAAACCTAAAAAAAGTCGTGAAATATTTTTGCCTAGTCAGTACTCTTCGATAACCAAAGAAGCTAGACTGAATCCATCTCCATATGAGGTAGCAACAGTGGATCACACATTCTTTATAGTATTAAAAATAACTTTATTTATGATACAATTCGCCCTGGGAGAGGGGTTGGTGCGAAATGTGTGGTTGATATCAGAGTAGTAAAATACAATCCCAATGGTACAATTGAATACAAGCTTAACTACAATGACGAGTTTCAACTGTTACCACAAAGGCCAAAAAGAATTGAGCAATTTATACCACCACAGCTCTTTGCTGACAGATTGCCAATATCCAAATCAAAGTATGAACATTTACAACAATTAAAAAGCGTTATTCAGATTGCCATGAATTCTATGACAACTTGCCATACAGAAATACCTAATTCGTACCTGCCTCTTATTAATTAATAGCAATCTATAACTGTTTACACCTTATAAATGAACAATTTGGTTATTCTTTTTTTGTTAGAAATTATATCTTTTTGTTTAGTTCCTTTGTTGATTTTTATAATTTGATTTTAATTATTACCTATAGTGCCTATTATTATTTTTAAGGGGAAATTATAAGTCTAGCCACAAAATTATTTATTGGACACGGGATTAAACTTCTAATTTTATAACTAAGCAACGGGAAAATAACATAGCCTCTAATAAACTAATTCGACCTTTTTACGTCGCCAACTAAATATTCTATAGAAAGCGTCAAGTAAAGATTATCAATTATTGTGACTTGTCCTTCTCATTTATACACTGCCACCTAATTTAATAACTCGGCCGCGGATTTTACGTCTCATCACCATTTTACGTTTTACAGCTTCAACGCACTGTTCTCAAAAAAATATGATTCAAGCTTCGACAGAAAGTATCATTTATTATAACTTAGCATGTATTATAATATATCATATTCTTTTATCGCTAAAACTGATACCAAAATTAGAGTTGTACATTCAACACCAGCCAGCACCACGTATTTAATTCCAGGCAACAACTCATTCAAAATTAATCAAGCTGAGAAGAAATTCAGGAGTTTTGAAGAAAACAAAAAAAAGTGTTTTTTTCAGCTTCGAACGTAATACTACCGAACAATCAGACCAGGTGGTTTCCGGCTGTCGCCACTGTGCGGAACGCCCGGAGGACACGGTAGAGCATACGGTAGAAGTGTGCCCCGCGTGGGAAGAGCATCGCCGTGTTCTCGTGGAGGCAATCGGAGGCGGCGATCTCACGCGACGGGCCTTGGTAGAGGCCATGGTCCGGAGCGAGGAAGTAGGAACTGTAGGGGCCCGGCAGGGTTGAAGCCTTCTAGGGCCTAGGATTGATGCGAAAGTGGAACACCGGGACCCTGCAACTAAGGCAGGAAGGAAAGGTGGGTCGTTTAGTCAGTAGAAGTCTGACACAGTCTCCCGCTCCGCCCAAGAGCGGGATTCGTCATTTGATGATTTTTCCCACCATAAAAAAAAGACCAGGTGGTTTATTGGTTGCTGTGATTGTCCAGACTTTTATCGCAAGTACAGCTGCAAGCATTTGATAGGCCTTGCAATCAGACCGAAAATCGTGACGCCACCATTAGAGGCTAAGTCACAACCACTGGGATTAAAAAAAAAGTGTGGAAGGACAACTAAAGTGCGAGCTGCGTTAATTATCCAATAATAGTTTTATTTTCTTTTTTTTCTAGATAGGTAGGTACCTACATTATTTTTACGTTTCTATTATTTATTATACGCAAAATGGCGGTAATTCAATAACTAAATTGATTTTTCAAAAATAAAGTCTTTTATTTTGTCTCTCCTTAATAGATTCTGGTAATATTAGTGGCCAATAGTATATATTTGATGACATTTTTAGCAAACTTTTGACAATCAATTAATATGGGATGAGTTACATTTTAAACATACTGAGTTAAAAAATTAGAAGCTAAATAAATATATTTTTTGAAGTCATTTAACAGTATTTTAGAAGTTTACTGTTACAATGCATGTTACAAATTTAGATGCTAAAAAATAACTATCGAGCTGAGTTGTATTTAGAGTGGTTCACATAGAAGATAACTAGTGGTCATGATAGTATTATTTGGATGCTCGTTAATTGTGGCTGACTTAGTAATTTAGAAGGCAACATAGATTTTTGGGGGCAAATAATGACATTAAAAAAAAGCCTGTTTAATTAGCACCCATTTTTAAGTACGTAAAAAATTCGTAAGACTGTTTGATTGTGGTATAATTTTATTTCATTAATATATTTAAGATTTGTGATATTCCGAAGTTTTCCAATTGAAATTATTTAAAAGGCTGATTATCTTCTGAAAAAATATAAGATTTAATTATATGTTTGATGTTTATAAGAGTAATTTAGTTTATAAGAGATGTTTATAAGAGTAATTCAAAGAGATTTTAGAGAAAAAGTTTATGTTGATTTTGTTACATTTATCTAACATATATTCATTTTATCTAACTTTAGTAAGAGGCAAAGATATTTCAATAATTTTGTATAGTTTTATTTTCCACATTGAATAATATTTTTGTTAAAATAATGATATTTGTTTCATTTCAAAACCGCGTACTTTCCCCTTAAGTTCCAATGTTATAAGTTTATGGTCAAAGCAAATGCGCGTAATTGTCGTAGGGCCTTAAATATTTACTTAAATTGATATATTTTCTACCAAGAGATAGACCACATTACTAATTACTTTTTGTGTATTAGTTCAATTAATTTTAAGCTCATTAGCTTAAAATTAATTGAACTAATAAAGTTATTAAGTTTTAACCTTCCCCTGTAAAACTGGATCTATTGCAGATACGCACATTTTACGTATGGTACATTCGCGGATTTGCACTATCCCCGATATGTAATTAATTTTCAGACCGACCAGAACAAGAATGTTTGATAGATACCAAGACCCTAATTTCTTTGATGCAAGTGATTTTACGTTTCGAGAAATTATAAAACAACCACTTATGCTCAACAGAATAACTTTTATCAAGACAAGAAAAGTCAGCCTTCAAATTAGTCTGTCGCGCGACTAATTTGTTGCGGCTAATTTGAAGGCGCCTTTACCTTATGAGACGCAGAGTAGGAATACGAGTCTCAAAAAGCTTCTTCTTTTTTAGTCAAAAACTATACTCAACAGAATGAGCATCATCAAAACTGAAACAGTATACAAGGCTAAAAAATTATCTGTTTGATATTTCTTTATTTATTGATTTTCACTGCTAATTTTTTTTTCTTCCAGAGGCAACAGAAATATTAAAAAAAAACACCTGCTCAGCAGAATGAGCTTTATCAAGACACGCAAAGAGTAGAAAAATGAGGCTCAAAAATTTGATTTGATACAGTCAGCAACAAATCAGACTACAACAAACTGTCAAAATTCTGCAAACGATTTTCAACTCTTAACCATAAATATAACAAGGTTCAAAATGCATTGGAGAAATCTGACAGATTTCTAGTTTGATGTGCTGCTGACCGTACCTATTTGCTTTTTAAGGTAGTTATTGTATGATAAGTGATCTTTATTTTGTAAGTAGGTTTAAAAAACATGCATCATTTTTTTTTAATGCTAGATGAGTTCAGTGTTTCCTAGCTGACTACCCTGAGAAGAAACACCGAAACAAACGTATTTCATGGGAACAACTACATTTTTTGTCACCAAAATTTATATTTGTCATCAAGTTGTATCACCTAATAAATAGATTATCTATCGCCACGAAATATTTTCGTTCTCAGATAAACAAAGAGTGTTCCCAGGTATGAATTACCAAATTATTGTTAATATAATGTGTGTAAAATATGAGATGGATTACCAATAAAATTGTAGTGCATTACATGAATATAAACTTCCTTCTTATAATAATAGTTTTATTATTTAAATAATAGCTTGGTGCTCAAAATGGTAGATCTGTCACCAAATAAATCGATTAATCGATCCCTGACTGCGACTCCTTTTTATTTGTTATTTTGTCACCAATACATTAGTTACATTTTATTTCGTTCAGTTATTAAAATAATGTATTCGTTACCAATTTAATACATCAGTTTAAAATTTTAATGAAAATATGTTCAAAGGGAAGAGGAAGGGAAGGGAGACAAATTGGCGCGCTTTCGGGCCTCAACGAATGGGTTGTAGGTTGGTTGTAGGTACGATCATACGATGCGCGGCGCGGGCAGCGAGATGCAAGTTTACTTCATTCGCGACGATTACGTTCATTGTTGTGGGTGCATTTTATTATCGTTGTGGACAATTTGTTGTTTTAGTTAATTTCTTAGCTGTTTATTTTGGATTATGGCATCAAGTAGTGGTGAAGGTAATGCAATTCATTCAAAAAGTTTATCGTCGTTCGTCGAGCAATCATTTGTGGAGAAAGTGCCGATATTGGAGTCTGATGAGGAAAATACAGACACTGATGAAGGCACCATACCAAAGAAGAAACGGTCGCAAAACAAGGTTTGGATTTTCGTTAAAAAAATTGAAAACAAACATAGTGCTGAGGAGTACGTAAAGGCTGTAAAAACTTGGTCTTTTCTACGAACGCGTGATATAGAGGAAGGGAGAAAAAAGTACTTTAGATGCAATAAAGTGGTGCGGAAGGGATCACAATGTTCAGCTCAGTTGTATTTACTCATGTATTCATTCTCGGATGAAGTGTTGTTGTTTCGGACAGATTCTGATCATGACCACGATTCGAAAACGCTCGCTTGTTATGGGCTTAGTGACAGAGTAAAGGAAGAAATAAACAAGTTATACGACTTACATCTCAAACCAAAAGCCATACTTGCAAATTTAGCTAAAATTGATGGTATTAAAGTGCCAAAAATGTCCCAACTAAGGACTTATTGAATTGACAGACGCCGTAGTAAATATGGACAGCCCAGGATCAGCCTAGGCGAATTGGAAGCTTGGCTAAGGTCTCATTCGCCAATTCCTGACAACGAACATGAAGTTTAAGTGAATGAAGATACTAGTTCATCGCGCTTTAGAATTGTAGGTACTATCAACAAAATATTTGCTGCAAAAAGCACGTGACGTAAAAGTTTTTCATGCTGATGCTACATACAAGTTGGTATGGCAAGGATTTCCCGTTCTCGTCGTTGGAAGTACAGACAAAAACAAAAGATTTCATCCATTCGGGCTTGGGGTTGCAACTAATGAGGAAAAAGAAGACTTTAAGTTGTTGTTTGATGCCATCAAGATTAATATCTTTAAGTTGTACTCACAAGACTTGAAACCTGAAGTTCTAGTCTGTGATGCAGCGAAAGCAATACAAAATGCATTTATAGAGGTATTTGATAAAGATGTCACTATTCGTATCATCGTATGTGTTGGGCACATGCTAAAAAAAAAAATCAAGCTCATGTAGAGAAAGATACGCGAAAAAAATTCACAAACATTTATTGTCAGATGTGAATTCTCTGCAAGCAGTAACTGATTCAGAAACGTTCGAGTTAGCTTCAAAAGCATTCTTGAAGAAATGGGAGAATGAGACAACTTTTATCCATTATATTTTAAGGAGCAATGGCTCATACAAAACCGGAACTGGTACTTGGGTGCTCACATGGGTTCACCAGCGACTAATAATGCATTAGAATCACATAACCGAGTAATCAAAGATGAATACACGCTCCGTGAACGTTTGCCACTGTCTCGTTTCTTGACAGTTGCCTCAGAGTTTGTAAATGGATGGTCATTAGCTGTCGATGAAGTATTTGCGACATTACCAACTATGACTCTGAAAGACTGGACAGAAGCCTACCAATGGGCGAAGTTGCCTAAAGAAGTAATACTGACGAATAGTGACGATACTTTTAAACACTACGAAGTACCTGCTGGGAAGGCAGACAAAATACAAAACTTTGAAAATGCATGGTTAGTCCATGCATTTTTTTTTTTTGATGACTACAAAGTTCAATGGTTCAGCAAATGGAGAGTGGATCTACCGCACAATATTGATTGGATACATGGAAAATGCAACTGCCCTGCGTTTTACAAAAATTATATGTGCAAGCATATTATCGGATTAGCCATACGCTTAAAGCTGGCCAACCCCCCACCAGAAGCAAAAAATTTACTTATCGGCCAGAAAAGAAAAAGGGGGTGCCCTTCAAAATCCAAACCAGCGCTGATTATTCAGTGATTGTTATTTTTAACAATAGGTAAATATTGATTATTTTGACTTTGTTTTATTTACTATTCAGCTAGAAATTTAATTTAAATATATTTATACTACCTGTGGAAATTAAGACCCTTGGGGGAGGCACATGGCCAGTTAAGTAGTAGACTCTTTTGGTTGAAAGGATGATGACGACCACCCTACATTTTTAGACCTTCATGAAATTTTCTAGTGATATAATATATGATTTATTGGTGATCTCTTTAAATTAGTTTGCTTAAATACTATTAGGACAAACCTATTATAATAAATTATAAAACCATTTATTTGGTACTTGACCCCATATCTCCATGACTTTCGGTAATTTATTGTGGAATTGATTTTATATTGTTTGGTGACTACATTTTGGTGACAAATCTACTATTTTGAGGGCAAACCCTATTATTTAAGAAACATAAAATGAATTAAATTGGTGACAGCTTAAATCATACCCGTATTTCATTGACATTTTATTTATTTTAGACACCCAAACAAATAACAACTGTACTCAAAACGAATGAGCATTATTAAAACTGAGACAGCATACAAGGCTCAGAAATTGTATGTTTTGCTATTTCTTTATTTATTTTTTTTCACTGTCAATTTTGTTTTATCGCCAGAAAGATAACTATTTTGCTCAACAGAATGAGCTTTACAACAAGCAAAGAGTTGAAATATGAGGCTCAAAAAGTTTCTGCTTTGGTATTTTCTTATTAGTTATTGTTTTTTATTGACATTTTGTTTCTTCTAGACACCCAGATAAATAACAACTTTACTCAAACAGAATGAGCTTTATCAAAACTGAGACAGCATACAAGGCTCAGATATTTTATGTTCTGTTATTTCTTTATTTATTGTTTTTCACTGTCAATTTTGTTTCATCGCCAGAAAAATACAAACATTTTGCTCAACACAATGAGCTTTAAGACAAGCAAAGAGTTGAAATATGAGGCTCAGAAAGTTTCTGCTATGGTATTTTCTTATTACTTATTGTTTTTATTGACATTTTGTTTCTTCTAGACACCCAGACAAATAACAACTGTACTCAAACAGAATAAGCTTTATCAAAACTGAGACAGCATACAAGGCTCAGATATTTAATATTCTGCTATTTCTTTATTTGCCTATTTTGCTCAACAGAATGAGCTTTAAGACAAGCAAAGAGTTGAAATATGAGGCTCAGAAAGTTTCTGCTTTGGTATTTTCTTATAAGTTATTGTTTTTAATTGACATTTTGTTTCTTCTAGACACCCAGACAAATAACAACTGTACTCAAACAGAATGAGCTTTATCAAAACTGAGACAGCATACAAGGCTCAGATATTTAATGTTTTGCTATTTCTTTATTTGCCTATTTTGTTTTTCAATGTAAATTTTGTTTCATCACCAGAAAAATACAAACTATTTTGCTCAACAGAATGAGCTTTAAGACAAGCAAAGAGTTGAAATATGAGGCTCAGAAAGTTTCTGCTATGGTATTTTCTTATTACTTATTGTTTTTATTGACATTTTGTTTCTTCTAGACACCCACACAAATAACAACTGTACTCAAACAGAATGAGCTTTATCAAAACTGAGACAGCATACAAGGCTCAGAAATTGTATGTTTTGCTAATTCTTTATTTATTGTTTTTCACTGTCAATTTTGTTTCATCACCAGAAAAATACAAACTATTTTGCTCAACAGAATGAGCTTTAAGACAAGCAAAAAGTTGAAATATAAGGCTCAGAAAGTTTCTGCTTTGGTATTTTCTTATTAGTTATTGTTTTTTATTGACATTTGTTTCTTCTAGACTCCCAAACAAATAACAACTGTACTCAAACAGAATGAGCTTTATCAAAACTGAGACAGCATACAAGGCTCAGATATTTAATGTTTTACTATTTCTTTATTTGCCTATTCTGATTTTCACTGCAAATTTTGTTTCATCGCCAGAAAAATTTTGCTCAACAGAATGAGCTTTAAGACAAGCAAAGAGTTGAAATATGAGGCTCAGAAAGTTTCTGCTAGGGTATTTTCTTATTAGTTATTGTTTTTATTGACATTTTATTTCTTCTAGACACAGACAAATAACTGTACTCAAACAGAATGAGCTTTCTCAAAACTGAGACAGCATACAAGACTCAGAAATTGTATGTTTTGCTATTTCTTTATTTATTGTTTTTCACTGTCAATTTTGTTTTATCGCCAGGAAGATAGCTATTTTGCTCAACAGAATGAGCTTTAAGACAAGCAAAGAGTTGAAATATGAGGCTCAGAAAGTTTCTGCTTTGGTATTTTCTTATTAGTTATTGTTTTTATTGACATTTTGTTTCTTTTAGACACCCAGACAAATAACAACAGTACTCAAACAGAATGAGCTTTATCAAAACTGAGACAGCATACAAGGCTCAGATATTTTATGTTTTGCTATTTCTTTATTTATTTTGATTTTCACTGTAAATTTTGTTTCATCGCCAGAAAAATACAAACATTTTGCTCAACAGAATGAGCTTTTAGACAAGCAAAGAGTTGAAATATGATGCTCAGAAAGTTTCTGCTTTGGTATTTCCTTATTAGTTATTGTTTTTTATTGACATTTTGTTTTTTCTAGACACCCAGAGAAATAACAACTGTACTCAAACAGAATGAGCTTTATCAAAACTGAGACAGCATACAAGGCTCAGATATTTAATGTTTTGCTATTTCTTTATTTGCCTATTTTGTTTTTCACTGTAAATTTTGTTTCATCACCAGAAAAATACAAACTATTTTGCTCAACAGAATGAGCTTTAAGACAAGCAAAGAGTTGAAATATGAGGCTCAGAAAGTTTCTGCTTTGATATTTTCTTATTAGTTATTGTTTTTTATTGACATTTTGTTTCTTCTAGACACCCAATCAAATAACAACTGTACTCAAACAGAATGAGCTTTATCAAAAGTGAGACAGCATACAAGGCTCGGATATTTTGTTTTGCTATTTCTTTATTTATTTTGATTTTCACTGTAAATTTTGTTTCATCGCCAGAAAAATACAAACTATTTTGCTCAGCAGAATGAGCTTTAAGACAAGCAAAGAGTCGAAATATGAGGCTCAGAAAGTTTCTGCTTTGGTATTTTCTTATTAGTTATTGTTTTTATTGACATTTTGTTTCTTCTAGACACCCAGACAAATAACAACTTTACTCAAACAGAATGAGCTTTATCAAAACTGAGACAGCATACAAGGCTCCGATATTTTATGTTATGCTATTTTTTTATTTTGTTTTTCACTGTAAATTTTGTTTCATCACCAGAAAAATACAAACTATTTTGCTCAACAGAATGAGCTTTAAGACAAGCAAAGAGTTGACATATGAGGCTCAGAAAGTTTCTGCTATGGTATTTTCTTATTACTTATTGTTTTTATTGACATTTTGTTTCTTCTAGACACCCACACAAATAACAACTGTACTCAAACAGAATGAGCTTTATCAAAACTGAGACAGCATACAAGGCTCAGAAATTGTATGTTTTGCTAATTCTTTATTTATTGTTTTTCACTGTCAATTTTGTTTCATCACCAGAAAAATACAAACTATTTTGCTCAACAGAATGAGCTTTAAGACAGCAAAAAGTTGAAATATGAGGCTCAGAAAGTTTCTGCTTTGGTATTTTCTTATTAGTTATTGTTTTTTATTGACATTTGTTTCTTCTAGACACCCAAACAAATAACAACTGTACTCAAACAGAATGAGCTTTATCAAAACTGAGACAGCATACAAGGCTCAGATATTTAATGTTTTGCTATTTCTTTATTTGCCTATTTTGTTTTTCAATGTAAATTTTGTTTCATCACCAGAAAAATACAAACTATTTTGCTCAACAGAATGAGCTTTAAGACAAGCAAAGAGTTGAAATATGAGGCTCAGAAAGTTTCTGCTATGGTATTTTCTTATTACTTATTGTTTTTATTGACATTTTGTTTCTTCTAGACACCCACACAAATAACAACTGTACTCAAACAGAATGAGCTTTATCAAAACTGAGACAGCATACAAGGCTCAGAAATTGTATGTTTTGCTAATTCTTTATTTATTGTTTTTCACTGTCAATTTTGTTTCATCACCAGAAAAATACAAACTATTTTGCTCAACAGAATGAGCTTTAAGACAAGCAAAAAGTTGAAATATAAGGCTCAGAAAGTTTCTGCTTTGGTATTTTCTTATTAGTTATTGTTTTTTATTGACATTTGTTTCTTCTAGACTCCCAAACAAATAACAACTGTACTCAAACAGAATGAGCTTTATCAAAACTGAGACAGCATACAAGGCTCAGATATTTAATGTTTTACTATTTCTTTATTTGCCTATTCTGATTTTCACTGCAAATTTTGTTTCATCGCCAGAAAAATTTTGCTCAACAGAATGAGCTTTAAGACAAGCAAAGAGTTGAAATATGAGGCTCAGAAAGTTTCTGCTAGGGTATTTTCTTATTAGTTATTGTTTTTATTGACATTTTATTTCTTCTAGACACAGACAAATAACTGTACTCAAACAGAATGAGCTTTATCAAAACTGAGACAGCATACAAGGCTCAGATATTTAATGTTTTGCTATTTCTTTATTTATTGTTTTTCACTGTCAATTTTGTTTTATCGCCAGGAAGATAGCTATTTTGCTCAACAGAATGAGCTTTAAGACAAGCAAAGAGTTGAAATATGAGGCTCAGAAAGTTTCTGCTTTGGTATTTTCTTATTAGTTATTGTTTTTATTGACATTTTGTTTCTTTTAGACACCCAGACAAATAACAACAGTACTCAAACAGAATGAGCTTTATCAAAACTGAGACAGCATACAAGGCTCAGATATTTTATGTTTTGCTATTTCTTTATTTATTTTGATTTTCACTGTAAATTTTGTTTCATCGCCAGAAAAATACAAACATTTTGCTCAACAGAATGAGCTTTTAGACAAGCAAAGAGTTGAAATATGATGCTCAGAAAGTTTCTGCTTTGGTATTTCCTTATTAGTTATTGTTTTTTATTGACATTTTGTTTTTTCTAGACACCCAGAGAAATAACAACTGTACTCAAACAGAATGAGCTTTATCAAAACTGAGACAGCATACAAGGCTCAGATATTTAATGTTTTGCTATTTCTTTATTTGCCTATTTTGTTTTTCACTGTAAATTTTGTTTCATCACCAGAAAAATACAAACTATTTTGCTCAACAGAATGAGCTTTAAGACAAGCAAAGAGTTGACATATGAGGCTCAGAAAGTTTCTGCTATGGTATTTTCTTATTACTTATTGTTTTTATTGACATTTTGTTTCTTCTAGACACCCACACAAATAACAACTGTACTCAAACAGAATGAGCTTTATCAAAACTGAGACAGCATACAAGGCTCAGAAATTGTATGTTTTGCTAATTCTTTATTTATTGTTTTTCACTGTCAATTTTGTTTCATCACCAGAAAAATACAAACTATTTTGCTCAACAGAATGAGCTTTAAGACAAGCAAAAAGTTGAAATATAAGGCTCAGAAAGTTTCTGCTTTGGTATTTTCTTATTAGTTATTGTTTTTTATTGACATTTGTTTCTTCTAGACTCCCAAACAAATAACAACTGTACTCAAACAGAATGAGCTTTATCAAAACTGAGACAGCATACAAGGCTCAGATATTTAATGTTTTACTATTTCTTTATTTGCCTATTCTGATTTTCACTGCAAATTTTGTTTCATCGCCAGAAAAATTTTGCTCAACAGAATGAGCTTTAAGACAAGCAAAGAGTTGAAATATGAGGCTCAGAAAGTTTCTGCTAGGGTATTTTCTTATTAGTTATTGTTTTTATTGACATTTTATTTCTTCTAGACACAGACAAATAACTGTACTCAAACAGAATGAGCTTTCTCAAAACTGAGACAGCATACAAGACTCAGAAATTGTATGTTTTGCTATTTCTTTATTTATTGTTTTTCACTGTCAATTTTGTTTTATCGCCAGGAAGATAGCTATTTTGCTCAACAGAATGAGCTTTAAGACAAGCAAAGAGTTGAAATATGAGGCTCAGAAAGTTTCTGCTTTGGTATTTTCTTATTAGTTATTGTTTTTATTGACATTTTGTTTCTTTTAGACACCCAGACAAATAACAACAGTACTCAAACAGAATGAGCTTTATCAAAACTGAGACAGCATACAAGGCTCAGATATTTTATGTTTTGCTATTTCTTTATTTATTTTGATTTTCACTGTAAATTTTGTTTCATCGCCAGAAAAATACAAACATTTTGCTCAACAGAATGAGCTTTTAGACAAGCAAAGAGTTGAAATATGATGCTCAGAAAGTTTCTGCTTTGGTATTTCCTTATTAGTTATTGTTTTTTATTGACATTTTGTTTTTTCTAGACACCCAGAGAAATAACAACTGTACTCAAACAGAATGAGCTTTATCAAAACTGAGACAGCATACAAGGCTCAGATATTTAATGTTTTGCTATTTCTTTATTTGCCTATTTTGTTTTTCACTGTAAATTTTGTTTCATCACCAGAAAAATACAAACTATTTTGCTCAACAGAATGAGCTTTAAGACAAGCAAAGAGTTGAAATATGAGGCTCAGAAAGTTTCTGCTTTGATATTTTCTTATTAGTTATTGTTTTTTATTGACATTTTGTTTCTTCTAGACACCCAATCAAATAACAACTGTACTCAAACAGAATGAGCTTTATCAAAAGTGAGACAGCATACAAGGCTCGGATATTTTGTTTTGCTATTTCTTTATTTATTTTGATTTTCACTGTAAATTTTGTTTCATCGCCAGAAAAATACAAACTATTTTGCTCAGCAGAATGAGCTTTAAGACAAGCAAAGAGTCGAAATATGAGGCTCAGAAAGTTTCTGCTTTGGTATTTTCTTATTAGTTATTGTTTTTATTGACATTTTGTTTCTTCTAGACACCCAGACAAATAACAACTTTACTCAAACAGAATGAGCTTTATCAAAACTGAGACAGCATACAAGGCTCCGATATTTTATGTTATGCTATTTTTTTATTTTGTTTTTCACTGTAAATTTTGTTTCATCACCAGAAAAATACAAACTATTTTGCTCAACAGAATGAGCTTTAAGACAAGCAAAGAGTTGACATATGAGGCTCAGAAAGTTTCTGCTATGGTATTTTCTTATTACTTATTGTTTTTATTGACATTTTGTTTCTTCTAGACACCCACACAAATAACAACTGTACTCAAACAGAATGAGCTTTATCAAAACTGAGACAGCATACAAGGCTCAGAAATTGTATGTTTTGCTAATTCTTTATTTATTGTTTTTCACTGTCAATTTTGTTTCATCACCAGAAAAATACAAACTATTTTGCTCAACAGAATGAGCTTTAAGACAGCAAAAAGTTGAAATATGAGGCTCAGAAAGTTTCTGCTTTGGTATTTTCTTATTAGTTATTGTTTTTTATTGACATTTGTTTCTTCTAGACACCCAAACAAATAACAACTGTACTCAAACAGAATGAGCTTTATCAAAACTGAGACAGCATACAAGGCTCAGATATTTAATGTTTTGCTATTTCTTTATTTGCCTATTTTGTTTTTCAATGTAAATTTTGTTTCATCACCAGAAAAATACAAACTATTTTGCTCAACAGAATGAGCTTTAAGACAAGCAAAGAGTTGAAATATGAGGCTCAGAAAGTTTCTGCTATGGTATTTTCTTATTACTTATTGTTTTTATTGACATTTTGTTTCTTCTAGACACCCACACAAATAACAACTGTACTCAAACAGAATGAGCTTTATCAAAACTGAGACAGCATACAAGGCTCAGAAATTGTATGTTTTGCTAATTCTTTATTTATTGTTTTTCACTGTCAATTTTGTTTCATCACCAGAAAAATACAAACTATTTTGCTCAACAGAATGAGCTTTAAGACAAGCAAAAAGTTGAAATATAAGGCTCAGAAAGTTTCTGCTTTGGTATTTTCTTATTAGTTATTGTTTTTTATTGACATTTGTTTCTTCTAGACTCCCAAACAAATAACAACTGTACTCAAACAGAATGAGCTTTATCAAAACTG
Source organism: Mythimna loreyi (assembly GCA_029852875.1). NCBI lineage: Eukaryota > Metazoa > Arthropoda > Insecta > Lepidoptera > Noctuidae > Mythimna > Mythimna loreyi. The sequence goes on along the minus strand of CM056777.1, from coordinate 29,413,434 downwards.
AGACAGCATACAAGGCTCAGATATTTAATGTTTTACTATTTCTTTATTTGCCTATTCTGATTTTCACTGCAAATTTTGTTTCATCGCCAGAAAAATTTTGCTCAACAGAATGAGCTTTAAGACAAGCAAAGAGTTGAAATATGAGGCTCAGAAAGTTTCTGCTAGGGTATTTTCTTATTAGTTATTGTTTTTATTGACATTTTATTTCTTCTAGACACAGACAAATAACTGTACTCAAACAGAATGAGCTTTATCAAAACTGAGACAGCATACAAGGCTCAGATATTTAATGTTTTGCTATTTCTTTATTTATTGTTTTTCACTGTCAATTTTGTTTTATCGCCAGGAAGATAGCTATTTTGCTCAACAGAATGAGCTTTAAGACAAGCAAAGAGTTGAAATATGAGGCTCAGAAAGTTTCTGCTTTGGTATTTTCTTATTAGTTATTGTTTTTATTGACATTTTGTTTCTTTTAGACACCCAGACAAATAACAACAGTACTCAAACAGAATGAGCTTTATCAAAACTGAGACAGCATACAAGGCTCAGATATTTTATGTTTTGCTATTTCTTTATTTATTTTGATTTTCACTGTAAATTTTGTTTCATCGCCAGAAAAATACAAACATTTTGCTCAACAGAATGAGCTTTTAGACAAGCAAAGAGTTGAAATATGATGCTCAGAAAGTTTCTGCTTTGGTATTTCCTTATTAGTTATTGTTTTTTATTGACATTTTGTTTTTTCTAGACACCCAGAGAAATAACAACTGTACTCAAACAGAATGAGCTTTATCAAAACTGAGACAGCATACAAGGCTCAGATATTTAATGTTTTGCTATTTCTTTATTTGCCTATTTTGTTTTTCACTGTAAATTTTGTTTCATCACCAGAAAAATACAAACTATTTTGCTCAACAGAATGAGCTTTAAGACAAGCAAAGAGTTGACATATGAGGCTCAGAAAGTTTCTGCTATGGTATTTTCTTATTACTTATTGTTTTTATTGACATTTTGTTTCTTCTAGACACCCACACAAATAACAACTGTACTCAAACAGAATGAGCTTTATCAAAACTGAGACAGCATACAAGGCTCAGAAATTGTATGTTTTGCTAATTCTTTATTTATTGTTTTTCACTGTCAATTTTGTTTCATCACCAGAAAAATACAAACTATTTTGCTCAACAGAATGAGCTTTAAGACAAGCAAAAAGTTGAAATATAAGGCTCAGAAAGTTTCTGCTTTGGTATTTTCTTATTAGTTATTGTTTTTTATTGACATTTGTTTCTTCTAGACTCCCAAACAAATAACAACTGTACTCAAACAGAATGAGCTTTATCAAAACTGAGACAGCATACAAGGCTCAGATATTTAATGTTTTACTATTTCTTTATTTGCCTATTCTGATTTTCACTGCAAATTTTATTTCATCGCCAGAAAAATTTTGCTCAACAGAATGAGCTTTAAGACAAGCAAAGAGTTGAAATATGAGGCTCAGAAAGTTTCTGCTAGGGTATTTTCTTATTAGTTATTGTTTTTATTGACATTTTATTTCTTCTAGACACAGACAAATAACTGTACTCAAACAGAATGAGCTTTCTCAAAACTGAGACAGCATACAAGACTCAGAAATTGTATGTTTTGCTATTTCTTTATTTATTGTTTTTCACTGTCAATTTTGTTTTATCGCCAGGAAGATAGCTATTTTGCTCAACAGAATGAGCTTTAAGACAAGCAAAGAGTTGAAATATGAGGCTCAGAAAGTTTCTGCTTTGGTATTTTCTTATTAGTTATTGTTTTTATTGACATTTTGTTTCTTTTAGACACCCAGACAAATAACAACAGTACTCAAACAGAATGAGCTTTATCAAAACTGAGACAGCATACAAGGCTCAGATATTTTATGTTTTGCTATTTCTTTATTTATTTTGATTTTCACTGTAAATTTTGTTTCATCGCCAGAAAAATACAAACATTTTGCTCAACAGAATGAGCTTTTAGACAAGCAAAGAGTTGAAATATGATGCTCAGAAAGTTTCTGCTTTGGTATTTCCTTATTAGTTATTGTTTTTTATTGACATTTTGTTTTTTCTAGACACCCAGAGAAATAACAACTGTACTCAAACAGAATGAGCTTTATCAAAACTGAGACAGCATACAAGGCTCAGATATTTAATGTTTTGCTATTTCTTTATTTGCCTATTTTGTTTTTCACTGTAAATTTTGTTTCATCACCAGAAAAATACAAACTATTTTGCTCAACAGAATGAGCTTTAAGACAAGCAAAGAGTTGAAATATGAGGCTCAGAAAGTTTCTGCTTTGATATTTTCTTATTAGTTATTGTTTTTTATTGACATTTTGTTTCTTCTAGACACCCAATCAAATAACAACTGTACTCAAACAGAATGAGCTTTATCAAAAGTGAGACAGCATACAAGGCTCGGATATTTTGTTTTGCTATTTCTTTATTTATTTTGATTTTCACTGTAAATTTTGTTTCATCGCCAGAAAAATACAAACTATTTTGCTCAGCAGAATGAGCTTTAAGACAAGCAAAGAGTCGAAATATGAGGCTCAGAAAGTTTCTGCTTTGGTATTTTCTTATTAGTTATTGTTTTTATTGACATTTTGTTTCTTCTAGACACCCAGACAAATAACAACTTTACTCAAACAGAATGAGCTTTATCAAAACTGAGACAGCATACAAGGCTCCGATATTTTATGTTATGCTATTTTTTTATTTTGTTTTTCACTGTAAATTTTGTTTCATCACCAGAAAAATACAAACTATTTTGCTCAACAGAATGAGCTTTAAGACAAGCAAAGAGTTGAAATATGAGGCTCAGAAAGTTTCTGCTTTGATATTTTCTTATTAGTTATTGTTTTTTATTGACATTTTGTTTCTTCTAGACACCCAATCAAATAACAACTGTACTCAAACAGAATGAGCTTTATCAAAAGTGAGACAGCATACAAGGCTCGGATATTTTGTTTTGCTATTTCTTTATTTATTTTGATTTTCACTGTAAATTTTGTTTCATCGCCAGAAAAATACAAACTATTTTGCTCAGCAGAATGAGCTTTAAGACAAGCAAAGAGTCGAAATATGAGGCTCAGAAAGTTTCTGCTTTGGTATTTTCTTATTAGTTATTGTTTTTTATTGACATTTGTTTCTTCTAGACACCCAAACAAATAACAACTGTACTCAAACAGAATGAGCTTTATCAAAACTGAGACAGCATACAAGGCTCAGATATTTAATGTTTTGCTATTTCTTTATTTGCCTATTTTGTTTTTCAATGTAAATTTTGTTTCATCACCAGAAAAATACAAACTATTTTGCTCAACAGAATGAGCTTTAAGACAAGCAAAGAGTTGAAATATGAGGCTCAGAAAGTTTCTGCTATGGTATTTTCTTATTACTTATTGTTTTTATTGACATTTTGTTTCTTCTAGACACCCACACAAATAACAACTGTACTCAAACAGAATGAGCTTTATCAAAACTGAGACAGCATACAAGGCTCAGAAATTGTATGTTTTGCTAATTCTTTATTTATTGTTTTTCACTGTCAATTTTGTTTCATCACCAGAAAAATACAAACTATTTTGCTCAACAGAATGAGCTTTAAGACAAGCAAAAAGTTGAAATATAAGGCTCAGAAAGTTTCTGCTTTGGTATTTTCTTATTAGTTATTGTTTTTTATTGACATTTGTTTCTTCTAGACTCCCAAACAAATAACAACTGTACTCAAACAGAATGAGCTTTATCAAAACTGAGACAGCATACAAGGCTCAGATATTTAATGTTTTACTATTTCTTTATTTGCCTATTCTGATTTTCACTGCAAATTTTGTTTCATCGCCAGAAAAATTTTGCTCAACAGAATGAGCTTTAAGACAAGCAAAGAGTTGAAATATGAGGCTCAGAAAGTTTCTGCTAGGGTATTTTCTTATTAGTTATTGTTTTTATTGACATTTTATTTCTTCTAGACACAGACAAATAACTGTACTCAAACAGAATGAGCTTTCTCAAAACTGAGACAGCATACAAGACTCAGAAATTGTATGTTTTGCTATTTCTTTATTTATTGTTTTTCACTGTCAATTTTGTTTTATCGCCAGGAAGATAGCTATTTTGCTCAACAGAATGAGCTTTAAGACAAGCAAAGAGTTGAAATATGAGGCTCAGAAAGTTTCTGCTTTGGTATTTTCTTATTAGTTATTGTTTTTATTGACATTTTGTTTCTTTTAGACACCCAGACAAATAACAACAGTACTCAAACAGAATGAGCTTTATCAAAACTGAGACAGCATACAAGGCTCAGATATTTTATGTTTTGCTATTTCTTTATTTATTTTGATTTTCACTGTAAATTTTGTTTCATCGCCAGAAAAATACAAACATTTTGCTCAACAGAATGAGCTTTTAGACAAGCAAAGAGTTGAAATATGATGCTCAGAAAGTTTCTGCTTTGGTATTTCCTTATTAGTTATTGTTTTTTATTGACATTTTGTTTTTTCTAGACACCCAGAGAAATAACAACTGTACTCAAACAGAATGAGCTTTATCAAAACTGAGACAGCATACAAGGCTCAGATATTTAATGTTTTGCTATTTCTTTATTTGCCTATTTTGTTTTTCACTGTAAATTTTGTTTCATCACCAGAAAAATACAAACTATTTTGCTCAACAGAATGAGCTTTAAGACAAGCAAAGAGTTGACATATGAGGCTCAGAAAGTTTCTGCTATGGTATTTTCTTATTACTTATTGTTTTTATTGACATTTTGTTTCTTCTAGACACCCACACAAATAACAACTGTACTCAAACAGAATGAGCTTTATCAAAACTGAGACAGCATACAAGGCTCAGAAATTGTATGTTTTGCTAATTCTTTATTTATTGTTTTTCACTGTCAATTTTGTTTCATCACCAGAAAAATACAAACTATTTTGCTCAACAGAATGAGCTTTAAGACAAGCAAAAAGTTGAAATATAAGGCTCAGAAAGTTTCTGCTTTGGTATTTTCTTATTAGTTATTGTTTTTTATTGACATTTGTTTCTTCTAGACTCCCAAACAAATAACAACTGTACTCAAACAGAATGAGCTTTATCAAAACTGAGACAGCATACAAGGCTCAGATATTTAATGTTTTACTATTTCTTTATTTGCCTATTCTGATTTTCACTGCAAATTTTGTTTCATCGCCAGAAAAATTTTGCTCAACAGAATGAGCTTTAAGACAAGCAAAGAGTTGAAATATGAGGCTCAGAAAGTTTCTGCTAGGGTATTTTCTTATTAGTTATTGTTTTTATTGACATTTTATTTCTTCTAGACACAGACAAATAACTGTACTCAAACAGAATGAGCTTTCTCAAAACTGAGACAGCATACAAGACTCAGAAATTGTATGTTTTGCTATTTCTTTATTTATTGTTTTTCACTGTCAATTTTGTTTTATCGCCAGGAAGATAGCTATTTTGCTCAACAGAATGAGCTTTAAGACAAGCAAAGAGTTGAAATATGAGGCTCAGAAAGTTTCTGCTTTGGTATTTTCTTATTAGTTATTGTTTTTATTGACATTTTGTTTCTTTTAGACACCCAGACAAATAACAACAGTACTCAAACAGAATGAGCTTTATCAAAACTGAGACAGCATACAAGGCTCAGATATTTTATGTTTTGCTATTTCTTTATTTATTTTGATTTTCACTGTAAATTTTGTTTCATCGCCAGAAAAATACAAACATTTTGCTCAACAGAATGAGCTTTTAGACAAGCAAAGAGTTGAAATATGATGCTCAGAAAGTTTCTGCTTTGGTATTTCCTTATTAGTTATTGTTTTTTATTGACATTTTGTTTTTTCTAGACACCCAGAGAAATAACAACTGTACTCAAACAGAATGAGCTTTATCAAAACTGAGACAGCATACAAGGCTCAGATATTTAATGTTTTGCTATTTCTTTATTTGCCTATTTTGTTTTTCACTGTAAATTTTGTTTCATCACCAGAAAAATACAAACTATTTTGCTCAACAGAATGAGCTTTAAGACAAGCAAAGAGTTGAAATATGAGGCTCAGAAAGTTTCTGCTTTGATATTTTCTTATTAGTTATTGTTTTTTATTGACATTTTGTTTCTTCTAGACACCCAATCAAATAACAACTGTACTCAAACAGAATGAGCTTTATCAAAAGTGAGACAGCATACAAGGCTCGGATATTTTGTTTTGCTATTTCTTTATTTATTTTGATTTTCACTGTAAATTTTGTTTCATCGCCAGAAAAATACAAACTATTTTGCTCAGCAGAATGAGCTTTAAGACAAGCAAAGAGTCGAAATATGAGGCTCAGAAAGTTTCTGCTTTGGTATTTTCTTATTAGTTATTGTTTTTATTGACATTTTGTTTCTTCTAGACACCCAGACAAATAACAACTTTACTCAAACAGAATGAGCTTTATCAAAACTGAGACAGCATACAAGGCTCCGATATTTTATGTTATGCTATTTTTTTATTTTGTTTTTCACTGTAAATTTTGTTTCATCACCAGAAAAATACAAACTATTTTGCTCAACAGAATGAGCTTTAAGACAAGCAAAGAGTTGACATATGAGGCTCAGAAAGTTTCTGCTATGGTATTTTCTTATTACTTATTGTTTTTATTGACATTTTGTTTCTTCTAGACACCCACACAAATAACAACTGTACTCAAACAGAATGAGCTTTATCAAAACTGAGACAGCATACAAGGCTCAGAAATTGTATGTTTTGCTAATTCTTTATTTATTGTTTTTCACTGTCAATTTTGTTTCATCACCAGAAAAATACAAACTATTTTGCTCAACAGAATGAGCTTTAAGACAGCAAAAAGTTGAAATATGAGGCTCAGAAAGTTTCTGCTTTGGTATTTTCTTATTAGTTATTGTTTTTTATTGACATTTGTTTCTTCTAGACACCCAAACAAATAACAACTGTACTCAAACAGAATGAGCTTTATCAAAACTGAGACAGCATACAAGGCTCAGATATTTAATGTTTTGCTATTTCTTTATTTGCCTATTTTGTTTTTCAATGTAAATTTTGTTTCATCACCAGAAAAATACAAACTATTTTGCTCAACAGAATGAGCTTTAAGACAAGCAAAGAGTTGAAATATGAGGCTCAGAAAGTTTCTGCTATGGTATTTTCTTATTACTTATTGTTTTTATTGACATTTTGTTTCTTCTAGACACCCACACAAATAACAACTGTACTCAAACAGAATGAGCTTTATCAAAACTGAGACAGCATACAAGGCTCAGAAAATGTATGTTTTGCTAATTCTTTATTTATTGTTTTTCACTGTCAATTTTGTTTCATCACCAGAAAAATACAAACTATTTTGCTCAACAGAATGAGCTTTAAGAAAAGCAAAAAGTTGAAATATGAGGCTCAGAAAGTTTCTGCTTTGGTATTTTCTTATTAGTTATTGTTTTTTATTGACATTTGTTTCTTCTAGACACCCAAACAAATAACAACTGTACTCAAACAGAATGAGCTTTATCAAAACTGAGACAGCATACAAGGCTCAGATATTTAATGTTTTGCTATTTCTTTATTTGCCTATTTTGTTTTTCAATGTAAATTTTGTTTCATCACCAGAAAAATACAAACTATTTTGCTCAACAGAATGAGCTTTAAGACAAGCAAAGAGTTGAAATATGAGGCTCAGAAAGTTTCTGCTTTGGTATTTCCTTATTAGTTATTGTTTTTTATTGACATTTTGTTTTTTCTAGACACCCAGAGAAATAACAACTGTACTCAAACAGAATGAGCTTTATCAAAACTGAGACAGCATACAAGGCTCAGATATTTAATGTTTTGCTATTTCTTTATTTGCCTATTTTGTTTTTCACTGTAAATTTTGTTTCATCACCAGAAAAATACAAACTATTTTGCTCAACAGAATGAGCTTTAAGACAAGCAAAGAGTTGAAATATGAGGCTCAGAAAGTTTCTGCTTTGATATTTTCTTATTAGTTATTGTTTTTTATTGACATTTTGTTTCTTCTAGACACCCAATCAAATAACAACTGTACTCAAACAGAATGAGCTTTATCAAAAGTGAGACAGCATACAAGGCTCGGATATTTTGTTTTGCTATTTCTTTATTTATTTTGATTTTCACTGTAAATTTTGTTTCATCGCCAGAAAAATACAAACTATTTTGCTCAGCAGAATGAGCTTTAAGACAAGCAAAGAGTCGAAATATGAGGCTCAGAAAGTTTCTGCTTTGGTATTTTCTTATTAGTTATTGTTTTTATTGACATTTTGTTTCTTTTAGACACCCAAACAAATAACAACTGTACTCAAACAGAATGAGCTTTATCAAAACTGAGACAGCATACAAGGCTCAGATATTTAATGTTTTGCTATTTCTTTATTTGCCTATTTTGTTTTTCAATGTAAATTTTGTTTCATCACTAGAAAAATACAAACTATTTTGCTCAACAGAGTGAGCTTTAAGACAAGCAAAGAGTTGAAATATGAGGCTCAGAAAGTTTCTGCTATGGTATTTTCTTATTAGTTATTGTTTTTATTGACATTTTGTTTCTTCTAGACACCCAGACAAATAACAACTGTACTCAAACAGAATGAGCTTTATCAAAACTGAGACAGCATACAAGGCTCAGATATTTTATGCTTTGCTATTTCTTTATTTTGTTTTTCACTGTAATTTTTGTTTCATCACCAGAAAAATACAAACTATTTTGCTCAACAGAATGAGCTTTAAGACAAGCAAAGAGTTGAAATATGAATCTCAGAAAGTTCCTGCTATGGTATTTTCTTATTAGATATTGTTTTTAATGACATTTTGCTTCTTTTAGACACCCCAGAAAAATAACTGTCCTCAACAGAATGAGCTTTATCAAGACGAGTGACTGAGTAGTAAAAGGCTCCAACTTACGAGTTGTACCAAAGAACCAAGAATTTAAAGAGATGTGACATCCACAAATCCAAATGGGGCCCGCATGGTGGATGATTGTGGCCCATTTCTTATCCTGTGTCCCAGCACTGGGACTTCGGGCACAAGGATTTTGTTTTTCACAGACAACTTTGTTTCTTCCAAGCGCACCAGAAAAATGAATAACAACTTTGCTCAACAGAATGATTTTCATTAAGATTAAGTTGACATAGGTACAAGGCTCAGAATTTTTCTGCTTTGGTATTTCCTTATTTATTGTTTTTCACTGGCAATTTTATTTCTTTCAGACGCACCAGAGAAATAACTTTACTCAATAGAATAAGCCTTATAAAGACAAGCAAAAAGTTGGTACACAAGGTGCAGAAAGTTTCTGCTTTGATGATTTTTCATTATTGTTTATCTCAGACACCAGAAACAAACCTACTAAACAGAATGAGCTTCATCAAGACTAAGTTGGCATAGGTACAAGGGCTGCTTTGGTATTTCATTTTGTTCTGCACTGACAATTTTGTTTTTCTGACAAAAAACTACATAACTTCGCTCAACAGAATGAGCTTTATTCATATGAGGCTCCGGAAATTTCTGCTATGGTATTTCTTCATTTGTTGCTTTTTTCTTTCAGACACACTTAAGTCATCAACCTTCACTCAACAAAATGAGCTTCACCAAGATGGATTTAGCATTGGAATATGAAGTCCATGACCTTTTTGCTGATTTTTTGGGACAAAATCCACTTAAGCTCAACAGAATGAGCTAGTCAACGTAGAGGCTTGTGCTATGATGTTTCAATCATTTTTTAAGAACGCTTTTACTCAACAAAATGAGCATATTCAAAAGTAGTTTACACCCCATGTACAACAGATTGAGATCTCTGCAATGTCAGATAAACATTTTAGAGTGATGTCGAGCAGAGGCAAGACAATGACTTTAACAGCCCCTTTTTAAATTGCTAGTCTGGATCCAATTTTTGTCTAGACAGTTGGATATTTTGTATTTTCTTAGCCCGGGTCATGTGTTTCTCGAAGAAAGTGTCTGCGTGTTGTGTCTTCTTTTTTCTTGTTCATTATGTCCTGATGTTGATCAAGCACTGTCAAAGCTTTCCTGTACTTCTCAGCATATTTTCTGAGGACAAAAGAAAGCAGAAGTTAGTACCAAAATTGAAGCCCACAGAATAAATAGTAATTCAGCAACACATCACCACATATGTAATCCTCAAAGGGCTACTCAAAAGGTGTACCTACTTATGCAATGCATTAAAGAGCACTTATGACAAGACACACTAGTCCAGACTCCAGATTACGGGAAACTAAAACTCAGGACCTCATGCCCAGTGGTTGCGCTTGGAACCAGTAAACCTAAGGTCTTGCCATGTAATTGAATTATGCTGCCGTGCAGACACTAAAACGAAGTAAAATAGCGTATTTTACAACACATACATTTTACTTTTACTGCGTTTTAGTATCTGCACGGCAGTATGGCAGTCAAGGAATAAGGAGAGCAGAAGCTCTCAGAAAACATAGTACGCGTCAAATAAAATACGCGCAGTCAGATGTGCCGCACTTTGTCTTTTTTTGTCTAATGTAGGAAAATCTGTGACCATTTTAGTCCAACTTATATGTCGTGTACCTGGCTGGTGATGATCGAAATTGGCCCATTACCAAAAACAATTGAAAATTATTCTTCTCCCACACAAAGTTTAGTCCTACTCTACTGTCTCTACTAGATGTCATCTAATAGACGTTTAATTACAAAGTATATTTATAAACGCATCTGGTTCCTAGTCAAGCCCTGAATGCAAATTTTAAATGAGGACTTTAGTGTAATCAACCGAAATCAAAGTTCCGCCGGGGTGGTAGGTTATTCCAAAGGAGGCCAAAGAAATTTGTCAGTGCAAATTTAAATGAAAAATAATTAGTTCATGTATTTACAATAACTTACATTTAGCAACAGGAACGTCGACTCTCGTAGACTGGGTATAAAAAAGTACTCTGTGTAGACTGGAAACTGGACCAAAGAGTATAGAGCTGGACGCTTATATTGATTTACAAAACATATATACTCTGGCTAGGGAGCTAATAGGTATTTCTTGTTTAGTCCTGTTATATTATTTTACTCTATGCCGGTCCTGTGAAGTCCTGCTCCTGTTGGTCTACAATAGGACTGTTGATAAAATATCGATATATCGAAATATCGATATTATTACATAGAAATATCGATATTTATTACTAATAGTTTTTTGGACGATATATCGATGGTTCGATATTGAAATGTAGATATCGACATGCGATATTTTTTTTAAATGAGTTTTTATTTTTTATTTTTCTCACCAATTATTTAAATTTCAATATTCTAAGTTAAACGAAATGTAAACATTAAATGTACAAAATTATAATTTTGTATAAAAAAATAGTACCCAGATGGGTATCTACCTATTTACTTTACCCACTGTTGTTGTTAGATAACACTTGTCACTGCCAACGTTATGGCACGTCGCCCTCCATGGGACGATACACAAAAGAAAAAAAAACGTAGCTCTAACAATTCTATACTTCTACTTCGTCTATATCCACTCAAAAGTCCCGGGTACTACCCACTTGACAGACAAGATACACTTTCAGGTAAAAAAATCTTTTGTGGACTTACGTTTTGGTACACTCTGGTGTCCGCTAGCCATCCGCTAGCAAAGAGTTTAAAAAATAGGTCCGTGTGTATAATCTGTGGCGCCCTGTTCGGATATTTCTAGTAGATTAAGCAGCCAACAAAATATAGAGGGCATTAATGCGTAGAAACATTACATTCGTGTATAGTTAGTGGGTCTGTGTCAGTCTGAAGTTTCGGTGATTTTTTGCGTGCGTTGCTCCGAGGAGTCTATGGATTATCCGTAATAATGTCTCTTTCCCTAATATTTAAATCTTATAGTGTAATATATCAACATTTTCCTTAAAACTTAACCGTGTCCGTGATCTGAAAATATCCTAGTTTTATTTGCTCCATAATTAGAAAATATTCGGTGTTTACCGTTGAAAAAACGTTATTTTTGTATTGGATGTTGCTGTCTCAAATAATGCAGATGACATGCACTATAATTAAAAAAAAACGAGACCATTTAACCATTACTCCGAGCCGTGAATTTTTTAAAAAGGAAATGGATGGAGTGACACCTTTTTTCTTTTCTTAGGTGTGTGTTTATCCTACGGTTTTAATTAGTTAAAAAAAGGGGTTATGAACAATTATTATCAATTTGTATTAATTTAATTATAATCTAATCATATTTAAGTGTCAAAATATGTCGTCTTCAAAAAATTCTTCTATTGTGTGGACATATTTTAAAAAAATAGATTCAAGAAGTGTTTCTTGCAATTTGTGCGGAAAAAATTACAAAAGCAGCGGAAATACAACTAATTTAGCAACCCACTTAAAAAGTAAACACCATCATGCATATGCCCAACTATCCATCAAAGAAAAGACAAATATTAAGAAAGCTATCACTAAAAATGCAGAAGAAAACTATCATAACATGTCAGTAGCATTGCTACCACGATCAACATCAAATACTAGCCATTCTGACAGCAATAGCTTCTGTGATAATAATGAGGATTTAGTTAATCAGGTAACATTTTTTGATTGCATTATTTTTTGATGTATAATTATATTAAACAAACTTTACAATAAATTTACATTTATATTCTACATACTCTAAATATTTATATTTTAGATGAACCATCAAGAGGAGGATAACCAAAGTTTAGATACTATTTCTGTCTTATCAAAATCAGCGAAATTAAAACAACAAACTGTTTTGCAATTGTTTGAAAAAAGTGCAAGTTATGATGGTAATATACTTGAAGTTTTTATTCTTCATGTATTGTAAATTTTATATTTGACTTATATTTTTTATTTTTATTTTAGATGGAGGGGAGCGCCATGTTGCAATTACCCAAAGTTTAGTTTTCATGATCATTAAAGATAATTTACCTCTTTCTTGTGTTGAAAAAGAAGGATTAAAACAATTCGTTCATGTGGCATGTCCTCGATATAAATTACCATCAAGATTTAAGGTGAATAGTAAGATCTCTCGATAGATTTAATTCCTAAAAATCGTATGCTGTTCTTATGAAATTTAGTGCTAAGCTAATTTGAAACATTATTTATTTTTTAGGTAACTGATTTAATAGAACAACGATACAGTACTACAAAAGCTATATTAATAAATCATTTACAAGAAACACGGTACCTTACCATGAGTAGTGACATAGTTACAATAACAAACTCCACAAGAAGTTTTCTAATCATCACAGTTCACTTTCTGAATGTTGCTGATGAAAGTCTCAACAGCTGTTGTCTTACTGCTCATTACATGACAGAGGTAAAAATACTTCTAAATATGTCATTTCTTTAGTTATTCAGATATGATATCAAGTATGTCTATTTTTAATCTTTATATTATTATTTTTCAGGGACACACAGGAGAATACATTAAAGATTGCTTTGAAAATATAACAAGTGACTTTTCTATTGATAAATCAAAAATCGTAAATTTTTCAACCGACAATGGTAGCAACATGGTGGCTGCTGTCAACTTATTTTTGGGAACAAAGAAGAGGATTCCATGTGTTGCGCACACTATAAATTTAATCATAGATGGAGTTTTGAAAAACAATACAAATTTTTCAAACTTAGCCGATCAAATAAAACGTATTGTGACCTATTTCAAACACTCAGTTAGTGCTTCTGATGAATTACGATCAGAGCAATTAGCAGAAGGAAAGAAAGAAGGCCAAATATTGATGCTCATTCAAGCTGTTAGTACTCGTTGGAATTCTTGTTTAGACATGATGGAAAGATTCCTGAAATTATCTTCAATTGTCGCAAAGATATTAGCATCAAGAACTAAGAATAATGTACCTGATATGGTAGCTACTTCGCAGTTAACTATTTTGCGCGATTTAGTTACGCTTCTTGGTCCATTTAAAATAGTAACAGAAGACTTGAGTGCTGAGAAATATGTCACAGCGAGTTTAGTAATACCATTAACAAATTTATTAAAACAAGAAATCGAACAAACTAAAACATCAACAGCTATTGGAGTGTCAGTGCAAAATGATTTATTAAAAGGTATTGAAGATCGATTAGTGCCTTTACAAGAAAACCTTTTTTTGGCCAAAGCAACTATCTTAGATCCCCGCTTCAAAAAGTTACATTTCATGTCAGCATTGGCTGCTGCCAATGCAATTTCAGATTTATCAAAAGAAATAGTTACAGAACATAAAATAAGAGGAAATCGTTCACCCACGGTAGGGGCTTCTCCGCGTGGAGAAAAAGAATCGACTTCATCATTATGGGACAGACATGAAGATCTGCTCTTAAAAAATATGTCTAATGCCAATGAAGTTTTTGGCAGAAGTTTTGGTACAATGCCTGCCGAATTAAAGCAGTATTTAGATCAGCCAAATATTTCACGATCATCAAATGCACTAAAATTTTGGATTGATAGTAGACATTTTACTCCTGTGTTATCAGAAATAGCTGTTAAATATTTAATTTCTTCTGCTACATCTGTAGCATCTGAACGAATTGCTTCTACAATCAATCTTTTAGTGCCTAATAATCGTAGTAGTCAAACAGCTGAACATATAAAACAACGAGTATTTTTAAAAACTCTTACTGAAAAATATTGGTACGCATGAATGTTACATCAAATGTGATTAATAATTATTTACGTTTTTATAAATTTGTAATTTAATTTGTTTAATAAATATGCGGAATGAAAACCTGTGTAAATTACTTTTGATCCGACTTGCGACTGTCCTTTTAAACCAATTACCAAAGCCGATCAAATAAAATCGAAAAAAATATCGATATATCGAAATATCGATATTTTTTTTCGATATATCAAACCCCGATATTGATATATTTAAAAATATCGATATATCGAAAATCCGATGTTTTTAAAAATATCAACAGCCCTAGTCTACAACTGTTTTTTTTTTCCTTCGTTCCTTTTTACGGAACCGGCTAAGGTCTAAGACCATGCTGCCAAGTCATTAGTAATTTTATCTATCCGCTCCACATTACTTCTTATTTCACGTCAGTGTCTAATCCATTTATTGTTTAATTTATTATCTATGTTCAATTTAAAAAAAGTTATATATGGGCAGCGAATGGACAAGGGCGACCGGAGAGCAAACTGTCTTTCGGCCCGCGCATCGCACACTACATCTTCGATCTCACCTTACTTTACATCACGTATAAATATTTTTTTCAATAGGCCAGCTGTAAAAACATTGTTTGAGCAAAAAAAACATGTCCGGCTTTTAGGGCAAAATGTCCGGCCTTATATAGTGCGCAATCCGGCCTTTGCATTTTATGGCCTGGCAACCCTACCCCCAAGGGCCAAGTGTCATAAATGTCATAATAATACGCTAGCGAAAAATAGGTACGTTGAATGTTAACTACATCAGTCTTTATTCCGTGGGAAAAAAATTGAAACGCGAATTCTTTCTTAAAATTATTCATAGAATCGATCCATAATTTAACATAAAAAAAACGATTTTTGAGACCCTCAGACTGCAGCCCCTAGTGCTGACTGGCTTGTTGTTTATTTACAGTTTTACACATTTTACACAGAGTACCTATATCCTATATCTGAAATTATTGTTTATTGTTTTCTATAATATTAGTAATTCTTACACATTAGTTTACTGTTTGGACTTTTTATTCATTAACCTGGTGAACTTCGTCGAGTTGAACCCTACTCTAATTAGCCATTGAGGTTTTTAAATAGTTTAATCAATCAAGTCATGAGTTTCTTTACCTGTGTTTTAAACATTGTTGTGTAAGTATGGAGCAAAGAGTGTAGTAAATATGCAAAACAACGGTGCGAAAATTGTTGCGTAACCAGATTAGCAAAGCCTTGTATTGTGAAAGAAATGTAAGTTGGTGATTCCCTGTAATCTTTTATGTTGTACAGAAACAATTAGAAGGTATAGTACTTACCTAAAATTCGCGGCATATATGTTGAACCTAAATGGCGATCGACCTTGAATGCACTTTACATAACAAACAATAGCAGCAACGGCTATTTCTGTTCAACTATAAGTTACTGTTCAACTGTACCTTGTCACGCACTGTATGTTACTGGCAGAAAAGTATGTTTATGAATAATATTCATTGCAGCATTTTCGTCTATAAATGCCCATTTTTATAGATTTTCAATAAATAGTTCATTGGTTAGCAAACCTCAGTATGGACATTACTTCTATTCTGAAAAAGAAATAACTAATGTGAATAATTAAAAATATTGTTTTAAAGTTTATATCATACTCATTTAATTTTTTTTCCATTTTTCAGCTGAAAGACTCAAGAAGAAAGAGAGAAGACCCACTGTTGGCCATAGGCCTCCTGCGATTGTTGCCATAATGAGCGGTACTATTCATCATGCATTCACTAGATACCTGCAACCCATTTCAGATCAACGGTCCATCTTGCAGTAGCCCTTCCGACATTTGGTCTTCAGGTATGTGGTAGCAACTCTATACTACTTACTTGGATGAATATTGAATGAATGAATGAATGATTTATTTGCAAGAATACAGGTACAATTAATGGTAACAATTCTATATGGTTTCACTGCATCCGACTTTTGAGTTGTGCAAATATTTATATTAGGTACATGCATGATGGGTATACTTTAACATATTATTCTCTTATGATCAGAGTACTTGCTAAAAACATTTTATATCAAAATAGGTGCTGTTTTATTGCAAATATTTTTATAATATGATATGGTGTATGTGTTAGGTATGGTATGTAATCTCTCTTTGTCACTTAAAGTTTTGCTGGAAGAAAACTCATTGTTGAGTTAAGCTCGCCTTTGTACATGAATTGTCAAATCATTGTGTCTATATTAAGTTTTTTTGTACAATAAAGATTTAAAGTTAGTCACAAGTTTCAATTTGCAGCACTTATTTTGATATATTATTTATTTATAATTTTTTACTAGCTACACTTCATCAAACGTTATTTTTTGACTGTAGATACTAGAGTTCTCCATGGATATACCAAAATCACAATACAGTTACTTCTAATATTTGTAGTTCCTTTAATTCCTCATGGATTGCATCCTGAGAACTGCATATTGAAAAAAATTGGACCACTCCTTAAATAACGGGAGTTACGGTGGGATATGACAAATTCAAAAAAAAAAACAAACCATATTAAGTATGTATTATTTATTTTTTTATAAGTTTGTCATCTTCAAATCAGGTTTATTTGAAATAACCGTATATTATATTGCCATATTTGCAATAAAACAGTGCATATTTTGATATAAAATTGATTTCTTTTAAAAGAAAAGACAATTATTTTTAGGGTTTTGTTGGCCTAGATTCCTGAAATTGGCATGAAGCAGTCTCATAGCACAAGTATAGGAATAAATCTGAAAAAATATTTATAATCACCAAAAAATAACTTTTATGAATTCGGAAAAACCTTTCGAAGCTAGATAATGTTGGACTCGTACGCTGAGGGTTCCGTCCTTAGTGCGCAAGACCGACTTACACTTCCCAGGTTTTTTTGTTTGAAAGCTCTTTTGTTTGGCAGTTCCAGGCTTATTGGTTCACTACATGCGGTTACGGAGGGGCGTGACCTACGGCGAAGTCATCACGAAAGCTAGGATGCTCCGAGCTTGGAGTCTTTCGGATGAGCGTTACGGCGACCGAAGCCCGCATGCGTGAAGACCGTGGTGCGACAGCATTCAACATGTCGCGATATGGCGACAGCGACTGTTGCAACCCAGAGCTGGGCACGCCATTATCATAGAGGTAAGTCCTTTGTTTAAGTTATGACTGAAAATATGTCACAGCGTCTTCACCTTCCGCATGACGCAGGTTCTCACTGGTCATGGTAAGATCAGGAGGTTCACCTAATTCGAGGGTAATGCTAGCGAAGTATCCCGCCTCCGGAAAGACGCGACCACCAGACTATATACCGAACACTGGACCGTAGTTTGTACAAGGGCCTAGAAATCTGATGATTAAATTAGAAAGCAGATAGTGAAAGAGATCAATTTATGGAGGTACTCTTTTTCGAAGTCACAACTTCGCTTGATTTTTTCTAACAACTTGCTCCAGCCATGCATATGAAACCTGTGCCGAAATTAGTTTGCCAGTCAATGCACCATTTTGTTTTATTTAAAATTTCAAAGACAGATGTTATCATTACATAGTATAAAACAAAGTTCCTTAGTTCCTATGTATGCTTAGATCTTTAAAAGTACGCAACGGATTTTGATGCGGTTTTTTTAATAGATAGAGTGATTCAAGAGGAAGGTTTATGTGTATAATACATCTACACTAATATAATAAAGAGGTAAAGTAACAAGGAGGTAATCTCTGGAACTACTGGTCCGATTGGAAAAAAAAATAGCAGCAGAAAGCTGCTTTACTCCTGAGTGACATAGGCTATATTTTCTGTACGCGGGCGAAGCCGCTGACAAAAGCTAGAGTAAAATAAATTTAATATTAGTACCCGTGCGAAGCTGGGGCGGGTCGCTAGTATAAATAATAAAGATAAGGTTATGTATAATTATTATTAATATCTACTATTTTAATGTGGTATGGTATATAGGGCTGGTGTCCGCAACTCCACGACTAAAGCGCGTATTTTGCGTACGTACGGTTTAATGTGGTATACTAATAATACTAATTTTAGCTCATGTCATACTCGAGGTCCTCTCTCCTAGCATTGCTTTGTCCGACAAGGTTTATATTAATTTTCGACAATTTTTTATACCATTTATGAACATATATACATATTATCATAAATGTATATACATACCTATTGGAAGATGCTTTCAGTTTTGCAAATGGCCGCCAATGTCAAATCTTTTTGATATTTATGAACTACACAAACGTAGAATTCAAGTGAACAAGCCATGGAACTATACGCTCCTCAAGAACCCGGAATAATCGCGTTCCCGGATCGCCTTATCTCTCATTTTGTCGTTTTGCAATGGCCCGAAAGATCGCCCGATTTAAGCGCTCCAGACATTTTTTGGGGTTTTTTGAATTCCCATGTTTACGTGAACAAGCCCGAAACCCTGGCAGCTTTCGACACGAGGACAACATTCGACACGAGTGCGACAAACTGTCGCTCGAAGTTCTCGCTGAAGTGATGAAAAATGCCATAAAACGAGCCCGTATGACGATCAGTTGTGACGGCGCCCATTAGGCCGAATTAATCTTCTCTACTTGACCAATAAAATTGTAAAGGTGCAAATAAACATAATTAAAAAACAAAATCGAAGTGTTTTTATTTATAAAAAAAGAGCCAAACAACATGACTTCTTTCGGCCGACTTTGCATAAAAAATTTACCAAAATTCGATAGTGTAAATTGCAATAAAGTATTGAAAGTAACCTATTCTCTTGTTTTTCACAATTTCTCTGTCTCAGAAATGTTTAGTTATGCTTGTAATTATTTATTAAAAAGAATGTCGCGTTATTTTTCAGATCCTGTTACTCCAATGACTGCACATGGCATGCACCTGCTACCATGCACCACCATATGAGACAATTTTGGTAAGTAGAATTTAAAATAATTATACAGACTGTCCCGAAACTCAACGTATTTCAATATTTTACTTCAATGTTACCAACTATGTAGGTATGCTAAATTCTTTCATTACTAAAACAATGCATCAGTTTAGAATCCGAATAGAATCCAGCAGCTATATTTAACGTACAGAATAAGATCATATTAACAGGAATACCGCCTAAAATCTATAGTAGGTACACTAACTGAGAAAATAACAGAATACTATTACAGTGGATATACAGTTTAAAATTATCACTGAAAACGATCGTATCGTATCGGTCTGAAGATGAATGCGGCGAAGACCGAGTACTTGGCCTGTAACACAACAAACGCTGCTCCTGTTCGCATTGGCGAAGACACATTTGAGCGCACGGAACAGGTCAGGTACTTGGGATCGGTGCTCCACGAGTCCGGGGACGTCGATTGCGACGTCGAGTCACGTATCTCGGCGGCCTGGGCGAAATGGCGTGAGGTGGCGGGGGTTATCTGTGACCCCAAAATGCCGATTAGGCTCAAAGGAAAGGTCTATAAGACCATCATTAGGCATTTTGTATGGCAGTGAAGCGTGGCCTGTACTTGAGCGGCATAAGCAAAGCCTGCGTGTCACGGAAATGAATATGCTGCGCTGGATGTCTGGGAGTTTCGCGGAAAGACCGCATTAAAAACTCCCGCATCCGGGGCAGCCTTCAGGTACGTGACATAACGGATAAACTGCAGGAAGGTCGCTTACACTGGTATGGCCACGTTTTACGAAAACCGACAGACTACGTGGGTAACAGACGCCTCGCCGGGACCCGGAAAACGAGGAAGGCCTAAGAGGCGTTGGATCGACGTCGCAGGTGACGATATGCGTGCTAATGGGCTTAAGGCAAAGGACGCGAAAGACCGAGCGAAGTGGAGGCATCTAAGTGGGAAAGCGGACCTCGGGCACCGAGGTGAAAGCCAAGGTTAGCAACCGGGACTGACGCTAGGATGATGATGACTGAAAACGATCGTAGAGGTAGAACATACCATAGAAATGCTAAATCAATTGATTCATGAGGCTGCAAATTGGTCCACACCCTTTCATTAGGCAGGGACAGTAAAAGAACACGTAAATCCTGCATTTCTTCAAGGACTGCGTGCGTGAGAAACGCAGATTTCGTAGTCTGTCACGACGCCTATTGCTCTAGAGATAAGAATGCCTTCAATAAAGCTTCACACGAACTAAAAAGACTCTTTAAAAATTGGTAAATGAGAATCTACAAGCGTACCTCACGAAACTGACAACTCCTAACCATTAAAAAGGAGTGAAAACCCACAGCCTATGCGAATCAACTGAACAAACCCTAGCGAAAATGAATCCATAGATAATGAAATCGATAAGTATCTCAGCTCACCTAACCAAATAGGCCTATCATTAAAACATGAACTCAAACTCAAAATCGTTTGTTTCAAATAGACCATTTACAGGCACTTTTGAAATGTCAAAATTGAAGCTAATTTAAAAAAGCTCCAAGGCGTAGACTCATATGGAGAACAACGTGCAAGAAACTCCATGGGCACTCTTTTAAATAAAATTTATATATTTACATATTATGTACTTGGTTACAAAATTATGTTGCTTCTATTATGCGAGCACGATGTAGCGGTATTTAAAAAAAGTAAGATAATAACTAAAAAAAAAGAATTTCAAATAAGCGCCTAGCAGCCAAGAGATGACCAGTCTCAACTGATGGCACCCGTTCACGAGCATGACGCGCGCATCAGCCCCACTCCGCTCAACCATTTTAGAGGGAACAGAATGACCCAACACACGCGCCACCATTAGCGAGACATTTGAGTGAGCATGACAAACTCTCAACTGCCATGCTCGTTTATGTCAAATAAGTTGCAACCTAGCGAAAAATACTCCATGGTACTACACATTTACAAAATTTAAAAAGTGCTTCTACATTATACAATGCTATTGTATCCACATAAAAAATATATATAAATAGTAGATGGCCATGAGCTTCAATTAAAAAAAATAAATATAAAACTATTACGAACACGCCAATATAAAAAAGGCAACAACTTCCATCCTTTCAATAAATATGTTAACAAAATAACAAATTAGTAGGTAAAAGTAGACTGTGGCTGTGGAGCAGGAACGGCATTTAGCCAGGCATTATTATCAAGAATGTAATCTTCCAGTCTATAATATGTCTGTCTACATAGCGTGCGTTTAATACAAGTTTTAAATTTGGATTCATTCAATTGTATTATCTCTACTGGTAATTTATTATAAAATTTTACACAGCACCCCATAAACGAATTACGTACTTTAGCCAATCTGAACCGAGGCTGATCTAATTTGTCCCTATTTCTGGTATTAAAATTGTGCCTATCACTTATCTTTGCAAAAAGATGAATATTTTTCCGAACATACATGATATTTTCATAAATGTATTGACAAGGTACCGTCAAGATATTTATATCCTTAAATAGTTCCCTTAGCGAATCGCGTCTGCGAAGATTGTAAATGGCTCTGATAGCTCTTTTCTGCAGAATAAAAATAGACTATGTCTGCAGCACGTCCCCATAGTAAAATACCGTAAGACATGATACTGGGAAAGTAACTAAAATAGACTATTCTCGCGGTATCTACATCAGTAAATTGACGTATTTTTCTGACAGCATATGCTGCTGAACTAAGCCGTCCTGCCAGAGATGTTAAATGAGGACCCCATTGTAGCCTCGAGTCGAGCGCGATTCCTAGAAAAACTGTGTTTTCGACGAATTCAAGTTTCTCTTTGTTCAATACTATTTCCAAGTCGTTACTTTTAACATTCGGTAAGGCAAATCTGATGCATTTCGTTTTTTTTTCATTTAATACTAAATTATTAACAGTGAACCAGTTTTGGACCTGTTGTAAAGTGCTATTTACGTCATCAAGATTAGTGGAACTTCTATTGATCTTAAAAATTAAAGACGTATCATCAGCAAACAATACTACATGTGGTTGGTTTTTTAATAAATACGGTAAATCATTTATGTATACTAAAAAGAGAAAAGGACCCAATATTGAGCCTTGTGGTACACCCATTTTGACTTTTAAACCAGGTGAATTGACACCATTTATTTGAACTTGCTGCTGCCTGTCATTTAGGTAAGACTTCACCAAGCTCAGTGCAAGTTTACCCAATCCGTAATGATTAAGCTTTAAAAGCAAGGTTTCGTGATTAACACAATCAAAAGCCTTTGAGAGGTCACAGAAAATTCCTATCGCATCTTGGTATTCTTCCCACGCAGCAAATATGTGTTTTAATAAGGTAACACCAGCGTCAGTCGTACAACGTCCTTTGGTGAAACCATACTGCTGATTGTGTAAGATTTTATTATTGTTAAAATGAATAAGCATTTGATCTAGCATGACTTTTTCAAATACTTTACTAAAAACTGGCAACACGGAAACAGGTCTATAATTATTAGTGTCATTATGGTCGCCGGATTTAAAAAGAGGTATAACTTTACTGAATTTCATTACATCTGGAAAAACTCCCTGGTCCACGCACAAATTAAAAATTAAGGCCAGGTATGGTGCTACAGTCTCGATTATAGAGGCACACACTTTAACAGACAATCCCCATAGGTCTTCTGTTAATTTAATTTTAATTTGCCGGAAAACCTTTATAACTGTCATAGGGTTTATATGTTTGAATTCAAATTTAATAGGACAGCCTGGCAAGTTTTCTTTCAATAAAGCAATTGAGGCCTTGGGTGAGGAATTCAAAGTTTCCGTTGTCTTAAGGGGTATATTGGTGAAAAAATTAACAAATTCATGGGCCACTTCTAAATCAGAGCTTATGGGACCATGTGAGGTCTGCAATAAATAATCCGTGTTGCGTACTTTATTCCTACCAGTTTCACTATTTATAACCTTCCAAACTGTCTTTATTTTATTGTCAGCCGATTTGATCTTTTTGCTAATATACAGGGCCTTCGCTACCTTGCAAATTTTTCTAAAAAGTTTAGAGTATTTATTTACATATTTATTAAAAGATTCTGTGTTGAATGTGACGCTAAATGAATGGAGGGAAATTATAAAACTGTGAGATGGCAAATACTCTAGCTATACCCTGGCTACCGATGCTACTCTCTTGGAACATCTCCCAAAAAAGAGAAAGCTGCTAGAACTTGCTATCTTACATGTTTAAGACTATCCGTTTACCCGAGCCAATGGAAGATTGCGCAGATCCTAAAGGTATTAAAAGCAGGTAAACCTCAAAAAGCCCCGACAAGTCGCGGCATGGCGGGTAGAGCTCCGGCGGGATCTCATGGTGAAATGGCGACAGCGACTATCGCAATCCAGTACCGGGCACCCCATAATCACGGCGATAAGTCCCCTCCTTGAGGAGTGGCTGGAATTACCTCTCGGCGCTCTCATCTTCTGCATGATACAGGTCCTCATCGGATATGGCAAGTTCGGGAGGTTCTTGCAGCCGATTTGTGCGGAAGAGACCCCCAGGTGTCACCACTCTGGGACCGCCCGGAGGTCACGGTAGAACATGCAGTCGAGGCGTGGCCCGCTTGGGCAGAGCACCGCCGTGTCCTCGAGAGGGCGATCGGTAGCAGTGATCTCTCGCGCCGTACTTTGCTATGGTTCGGAGCGACTAGGAGTGGCAGGCGGTAACCTCATTAGATAAGATAAAATCTAAGTTAATCAATCATAAAGAATTGTCACAGCATAATAATTTGGAGAGAGGAACAGCAAGCAAACAAACTTATATCATAATAAGCGTACATATAATTACGTAACAGTATATTGAAATGAATAATTGATTACCCTACAAAGGAGATCACCCATTTTTGGTCCAAATTCAAAAGTAAAAGCCAAGAAAAAGAAATATGACAGTCTGTTAGAGCTTGACCTCTTGAGCATTTTTTATTATGACACCAAAACTGTAGGGGCATTGCCCTTGATTCTTTTTATGTTATAAAGTTTAACAGATTATCATTATTAATTTCTGTTTATATAATTATTTGACTTGAATTCACTGACATGTAATTTTATGGATTTTTTATTATCTGAAATAAATTGAATTGAATTGAATTATATTTTCTTGTCATTTCAAATTTGGACCAATAATGTATGGACTGTGTAGCAATGTTAGAGGTAGGCAAATTCTTGACAAGGAAGGAGTATGTAAGTATTGATTAATTTTTTCAGAAGCTGTTGTAGCAAGTGGAAACTCGGCCTGGTCTGTTGTTGAAGGGAATAAGATCATACGAGCCGCGCAAGCGATGAGATCGACTGTAGTGGCGTTATAACTCAATTTCTGGTGATCCCTACAACGTCATGTACACGTAAATTATTTTTAAAAGTAAGTTGCTATGGTATCAGACCCATAAAAAACAAATTGTGCGTTATAATATAGCTAGTAACACTAATAATTTCCATAAGTTCGGCTAGGTACCCAAACATGATTTTTTTTATGGGGGCAAAAAGCATCTAATGAAAAATCCTCCTCTTGGGCGGTTCGGGAAATAGTATTTGACTCTTACTAAGGACAAAACGACGACCCATTCCTTCTTTGTTTTTACCGGGGTCGGACCTTCTTTTCAGTAACTGATCTGTGGCAGAGTAGGCTTCGGCCCTGATGGGCCTCTACGTTTGCTGACAACTCCTTCACGACTAAGAAAATAACTGAAAGGGTAACATCATGGAGCATGTAACATGTGCAGCATGCCGGTCCCCACATAGCTAGGTATGTTTTTTTTACGGTGTTTTAAATTCATCCAATAACAAATCCCGCCCTTGGGTGGAGCGGCAAATAGTGTCAGACTCTTAATGACCAAGCAACCACCCCGTTCCTACGTTGCATTGGTAAGAGGGCCAAAGCCTTCTTTTCGGACTCAAACCCTTAGTCACAGTTGGCTTCGACCCAGGGTCCCTACGGTTTGCTGACTAGAGGCGCGAGGGAATAGTGCGCGCCGTACTTTCTTTACTTAGTTAACTATGGTTACATCTCGCTGGCTACTATTATCAAATTACACTAAATAATAATGAAAATTACACTAAATAATAATGAAAAAAATAATAAAAAAGTAATGTACTTGGGTGCTACGTCCTTTAACATACTGTGCAAAGAGACGCCCGGGTGTCGCCACTGTGTGGCCAGCCCCGAGGACACGGTGGAGCACACGGTAGAAGTGTGCCCCGCTTGGGAAGAGCATCGCTGTGTCCTCGTGGGGGTGATCGGCGGCGGCGACCTCTCGCGCCGGGTCTTGGTTCAGGCCGTGGTCCGCAGCGAGGAGGAATGGCAGGTGGACGTCACCTTCTGCGAAGGAGTATTGCGCTGTAATGCTAGTAAAGGAGGAGGCCGACCACATAAGGCAAAGGCGCCCTCGCCGTAGCCGTCGCCGCCGCGATCCGGGCTGATATCCGGCTACCGTAGGCTCGGGCTTGCGGAGGCGAGCAATGGGTAGCTCTCCGTCCGGTCGTCTGGTAACAGTCCATACCGAGCCCAAGTCATCGACGGCGAGCACTGTTCCCGCGCGCCTCAAGGAGTTGTCAGCAAACTGTAGGGGCCCTCAGGGTCGAAGCCTCCTATGCCAAGTTGATGCGAAAATGTAACATCAGGGCCCTGGGAATAAGGCAAGGAAGGAATGGGTTTTTTAGTCAGTAAGAGTCTGACACTGTTTCCCGCTCAGGTAAATAGTGCGGTCCAATCACATGATTTGCAATTACTCATGCCCAAACGTTCACACTGAATCGTCTCTGAAATGACCTCTGTCTTTTTACATTTAGTCAATTAGTGAAGTTAATAAAAGGTTTTTTTTAGCATATTGCACACCATTGGAAAGGGCATAAACTAGAGAACTTTATAAAAGAATTTGAAGATCTCCAACGCTTTTAGTTTCTTTTTTTATAGAAATTTAAAGTTAAGTTATAAAATGTTATATTTTGTCATATCCCATACACTTTGTAGGTTTTTTATAGACAAATTACACGTTACTAGCAAGTAATTTTGAATTTCATAGAACCATAAAACAGTACAGTCACTATATAGTATAAAACAAAGTCGCTTTCTTTGTCCCTATGTCCCTTTGTATGCTTAAATCTTTGAAACTACGCAACGGATTTTGATGCGGTTTTTTTTAATAGATAGAGTGATTCAAGACGAAGGTTTATAGGTATAATATATCACCTTTGCACCCGTGCGAAGCTGGGGCGGGTCGTTAGTTAAATATAAAAATAAAATTTGTTGGATAGACTAATAACTTTTTTATTTATGTAAGCTTAAATGCTGAAATCCGGTGATTTTCAGAATAAAAATTAAAAACATGTTTAAAAAAAACCGGTATGGCAAGGAATGAATTATTGGGGCTGAAGATATAGCAAATAATCTATCCTGTCGGCCAAATCAATTTGGCAAACGATGCACCAAACACAAACCTGTATTTAAAAAAAAATACTAAAGTATATAGTACGCTGTAATCCCCATTCATACACAAACGTATAACGACTATAATGAAGAAGTAATCGTTTTTATAAATTAACTAGCTACTCCAACAAACTTCGCACCGCCTAACAAGGATAATTTTCTCACCGTTTAAACTTTCCCATAACTTTTACGATTATTTTAAGATCAAAATTAGCCAAATCGGTCCAGCCATTCTCAAGATTCAGCGAGACTAACAGCTATTCATTTTTATGTATAAGATGTTTCTTTAATTCCTTTTTTTTTCAAATAAATATTTCTAAAAATCTAACAATATTCCGAGTAAATTTTAGTCGTATTGCTGATTCCCTGTTACACAGGGCTTCCGTGTCTAGTGAGAGCGGTGGTGGCCGAACGACCGCGGCCGTAACGCCGGGGCCGCGGCCCCGACTTACCATTTGTAGGTCGCGGGTTCATAAAAACATGTAATTTATTTCATCACAACTGCTCTCAAAACGGTAAAGGATAACATCGTGAGGAGACGGCTAGGTTCTAGGAACCAAAAATTCGAAGACATCTGACATCCACCAATCCGCTCTGGGCCCGCGTAGAAGATTATAGCCTTTTCCCTCTCTTAGAGAAGAGGCCTGTGTTCCAGCAGTGGGAACATTAAAAAGGCTGATGAGAGTGTAGACTGCAGATGATGAGGCTCTCACCTAGCACAGGGCATCACTCAGCTGTGTACTTTTTAACACGACCACGATGCTAGTAAAACTAAAAGAAACTGCTGCTGCATTGTAAAAAAATTAACAATTAGGTTGTTCTGGTCCCCAGAACCGTAAAATTACAGTTCTGACCGCGCCATGGAAATGCAGAGTACTGCATGGCCACAGGGATCTTTAAACCTAAGCGTTGTAGATATCTGAAATTGAGGTAAATAACAGATTGACAATGTAAAACAATTGAAAATAAAAATGTTATTATTGTGTTAGGAGCAGTTAGACTAAAACCCTATGGCCGCGCTTTAGTAACTGTGGAAAACATGTTTTCGGGCGTTATCTCACTGAAAAAGTATCGCTATCTAACTGCAGTTATTTGTAAAACCCAGTTTTGAATAAGCCAAATTTTTAAAAATACAACAAAAATCCTAGATTTAGGTTGCTCTACAGAATAACGAAGTAAGTAACAGTCAAGTAATTTCATTAAAATAATTGATTTACTATATGAAAAAACAAAGCAGCGCGACAGCAGGTGATCAAAATTTCTCTAAAATCTAAACAGAAGAAGGAAATAACTTAAAAATCTTTATTTAAAACGTATTATTATTTATAAAAATAATAAAACGTTTAACGTTTCATATATTTTTTTAAGGTATAATGGGTAAAATAGATTGTGTAACAATTTTATGACAAACTAGCTTTTGCCTGCGGCTTCGCTCACGTTAACTGATTACTCTATTGTACTCTATTCTACTCTACCTTACTCTACCTTAATCTGCCCTACTCAACCCTACTCGGCCCTACTCGACCCTACTCTACCTTACCCAATTTTCCATAAGAACCTTCTCCTGACAACACAACAAAGAAGAATTAGCGAAATCGGTTCAGCTATTCTCGAGTTTTGCGCTTACCAACAAATTTTGCGATTCATTTTTGTAAGTATACTAGCGACCCGCCCCAGCTTCGCACGGGTACTGATATTGAATATATTATGCATGTATTATATACATAAACCTTCCTCTTTAATCACTTTATCTGTTAAAAAAACCGCATCAAAATATCGTTGCGTACTTTTAAAGATCTAAGCATACGTAGGGACAACGGTATGCAACTTTATTTTATACTATGTAATTATTCTTATCATTACATAGTATAAAACAAAGTATAAAAAAAAACAATGTGTATATTGTCTTTTAAACTTTACCTTATAACTTTAATTTTTGTAATATACTTTTTTATTTCTTTACAATCAACAACCAAGTAGCTATTTCCTTTCTTTTTAATTAAATTGATAATTTTTCACTGAACCAAAATCTAAGTAATTCAATTTACAATTTGAAATCCCATGCTAATTGTGTATTGCTTTGTTTATCGGTAGATTTTTTTAACGTTTTCCCACTTTTGCCTGTAGTTACTTTGTTTTCATATTTATTTTTCAGTACAGTATCGCATACAACCCGTTCCAAATGAGAATAGGATCGATGGCCATGTTGCGACGTCACGTCGAACTGTCAAATCGAAAAAATTAGGTACAGTGAACAAAAAAGATATTAAAAAAAATAATTTAGGTACGAATCGTGTACGAAAAAAGTTTAATCAGAATACAGTTTTTCAATTTTGTTTATCTCTGTTTCACTGTGTGTTTGAGTAGTGGTAAATAGGAGAAAAAGACGAATTGTTTCTAAAAATGAAAATCAGAAAGAAAATAGTTTTTCTTGTAAACTATTTATGACTTAAAACAATATATTTGGCAAATTTATATTAAACCCTAACGTTTTTACTTCAACTAGAATTAACTAAAATTTTGTAATAAAAACAAAAAAAAAAAACTTTTTATTGATACGCAAATAAGTATTTTTTGCAAACGTACTTTTCACTCAAAATTTGACAGATCGAGGTTATTGACTTTCCTGTTCTTATTTGGAACGCATAATAGACATTTTTTTTTTTATGGTAGGTGAAAATTATCGAATGACGAAACCCGCTCTTGGGCGGAGCGGGAGACCAGTGTCAGACTCTTACTGACTAAAAAACCTACCCCGTACCTTCCTTGCCTTATTCCTAGAGCCGCGGTAACAGTTTCACACCACCCTCGGCTCCAGGAGGCTTCGACCCTGAAGGGCCCCTTCAGTTTGCTGACAACTCCTTGAGGCGCGCGGGAATGGTGCGCGCCGTTGACGACTTGGACTCGGTCTTACCAGACGACCGGACGACGAGCTACCCATTGCTCACCGTCCGCGAGCCAGTGTCTACGGTGGCCGGATATCGGCGGGATCGCGGCGGCGACGGCTACGGCGAGGGCGCTGTTGCTTTTGCCTTATGCGGTCAGCCTCCTCCTTTACGAGAATTACTGCTTCGCAGAAGGAGGCGACCGCCTGCCATTCTTCTTCGCTGCGGGCCATGGCCTGAACCAAGGCCCGGCGCGAGAGGTCGCCGCCGCCGATCACCCCCACGAGGACACGGCTATGCTCTTCCCAAGCAGGGCACACCTCCACCGTGTGCTCCACCATGTCCTCCGGGCTCGCCATCGCATAGACATAAGAAGTGATTGAAGAAATTAGGCATAAGCGAGATCTTTTTTTGTACACATGAACTATCAGTAAGAGAGAAAAGCTATTATTTATTTTTTTCAAAATATAGAAGTGGTGCGTTTTGTGGGGAGACAATGGCTGACGGTTTTCGGGAAACTTTCCACCTATTGTATTAAATTTACTATCTCAAATATTCTAAATTAAAATGAAACGGGAAGAACAACAACATACTTTTATTTCTTCAAAACTCACAAGTTTCACAAATAATATATATATATATATATATATTTAATGTTTGGTTTTTTGTTGCAGGTCAGGATCGATGGGTCAGTTGGCATTTCCGAACAGTCTTACCGATTTTAGCTGTATGACGAGGTCGCCCGCAGAGTCGCAGACAAAAGTGCATCGTCACGGCCAGCCGCGCGGGCACCCGTTGCAGACAACCGCGCTCACTTCCTACGTAATACATTAAAGTTCTCCATCGAAACGACTACATGCTCGTCGTTAATGTTAAACTAGCGATACTGCGCAGGTAATAATCCGGTTTCTGCTACGGCGAACCGAGCACAGGATACACGCGGACCGCCACCGCCAGAATTAATAAATGACCTTGTTAATTCGAATGTGCGTGTAAATGATTATTTGAAAGAATAGTCCAGTCACATTAGATAACAAAAAATAAGGGTAAGGTTACAATAATTCGCTCCCAGCTGAAATTTGGTAGAATTGTTGAAAACACTATAGTAAATGAAACCTTAAGAGTCCTCATCGATACGACACCTGAAAAAAAAAACTTACCAAAAAGGAGCTTTTCGCGATTTTCAGCAAAACGGTAAGTTTTATCATAAAATAGGCGAGACGAAAATTGTAGATAAGCACAGGTCCGATCGTGTGTGGAGTACTGCAGCCATTTATGGGCTGGTGCTGCAAAATGCTGCCAAATGTGCGAGCGAGAGAGATATTTCGTAGAGCTATACAAACATTTATTGTGCTTCTACCACACGTTTTCACGATGCTATAAGTAAAAACTTCTGATTTATAATCAGAAATAAAATAACTTTTTTCTCCCATTGTGTGTGTGATCCTATTAAGGTGCTGTTGTTTTTGAGATACAGAACATTAAAAATTCCCTAAGTATAACTATCTCAAAGGCGTCGTGGGAAAAAGATTATGACACTATGACGATTACCTCTTTCAACTTTATGAATTATTATATCTCAAAAATGGTGGCTCTTAGAAAAAAAAACTATTAAGACATTTTTGTATATAATTATATTCTGATCTACAATTTTGGTTTCGGCTATTTTATGATGGACTATGCACATAGAAATTATACAAGTCCATATTATGTTAGTAGATGTAAACTTATAACTACGTTAGTGAAATTTAAAAAGCTTATTGTTTTGGACATGCATGAGTGACCACTGCCTTAGGATTTCGCTGTCCACTCTGTTCGACACCACACTCAACAACTCAACTTATCGATTCGCTGAAAATCGAGTCAAACTCCTTTGACGCCGAATGATTGTTTTCCAGGTGTCAGATCGATGAGGTTTTTTAGATTTCGTTTATGAAGGTATTATGAACAATTGTACCAAATTTGATGAAGATATTGACCGGACTGGTACATCTTTTGAGTTTGAGATTAAATAAATTGTTGTAATTATTGATGACTTTTAATTAAAACCCAAAATCATCTTGCATGTTAGAAAAAGTAGGTAATGGAAAAACATCGAAGATATTAATGACGGAGGTCAAGGAAGCGCGTAGAGTAGAATTTTTTTAAGTCTGCGCGCGGCGAAAAAAGGAAACTAATTAGGGTCGGGTGTCTCACAGTGAACCAGGCAGCTACATTTAACCATCGCCGAATCTCAAAAATGCGACATTGCCAAACAATGCTAATATGAGTGAAAGAGAGGTATTTACGTTCCGTCTCTGCCCACTAGTTTGCGTGGCGATCGTATGCAAAGTATTAGTTTGAGGAGCATTCAAAAGCAAACTGACTCAAAAAGTAAGTATTTTTTGCAAATTTCATTCTTTTTTACCTTTTTTTGTTTAAATGATATCGATTTATTTACATATACACTGTTTCCTACGTTTATTTAGCTAATAAAAGCGCTATAATTTGTGTTTTAACGAGATTGATTTACCAATAAAATTTTGAGTTTAGCTATCAAAACGTGGTGTGTCTCACAATGAGCCACCTGAGTGTGGTACACATTGAACCATTATCCATTGGGTTAAATGAGTGTATTTTTTACAATTATTTTAATTTGTTATAGAATAGCGCCAAACAAAGTGCACAGATCGAGTGAAAGAAGTGAATAGAATTTTTGTTTTGTTTTATTTTTTGAAGAATTTTTTAAATGTTTTTTACATTGATTAAAGTTTGTTTCTATAACGATATTTATTTGAAAATAAAACCTTAAAAAACCAAGTAAAAAGTTATTTAGTTTCTTATTTTTAAAATGTATCAAGAATATTATGCTACTTTTGTATTTATTTTTAAACTATAGAATTTGACTGAAAAGTTTCTGTGATGTAAGTGATTTTAATAAATATAGGGCTGATTTTTTTTTATTATTATTACAAAGTATTTGTCTTATAAATTTAACTAGAACGCATAGTCAATAAGGTGGCTCAATGTGTACGATGCCCTGGTTAAATCTGTACCACCTGAAGTACTCAATGAACCAAAAATCATTTTTCATAAAAACCTGTTTTACACTGAAAGTAAAAGGAATATGAGAAATTAATGTTTTACAAAATTGAAGCTAAATAGATATGCTAACTGTACACAAAAAATTACAGGCATTGATTGAAAATCCAGCCCACTATGAGACTTTGAAATTTACCTGGTTCAATGTGAGACAACTTACCCTATTTGCCGTCATCTTGACATTTATGTCAGGTGTCAAGAGAATGTTTTGTGTTCCGTGTTTTTAATCGTTTCCAAAGTAAATAATCATCATCATTATACCGAAAGTGGTTAAAAGTGCTGGTAAAGATATTATCTTGAAATTCAAACGTGCTTGTTAAGGGGAATGAAAAAATATCGGGCTTACGATACGATTTTCCAAAAGTGGACCATTTGTCAAATATTTTTTTCGGGTGACCAGAACAACAAATCTCCCTGAATATACGTACCCGAGTGGTGCCTGGCAGAAAAACAGAGTTGGTTGAAAATGGACTGCTACTATGTATTTGAATCTTAACAAGTGATTATTATAACAAGCTATTAAAGAGTTTGTTGAAAATGGACTGCTACTGTGTAT
Organism: Mythimna loreyi; assembly: GCA_029852875.1. Classification (NCBI taxonomy): domain Eukaryota; kingdom Metazoa; phylum Arthropoda; class Insecta; order Lepidoptera; family Noctuidae; genus Mythimna; species Mythimna loreyi. The sequence goes on along the minus strand of CM056777.1, from coordinate 29,379,937 downwards.
TTTAATCTTAATCAAGTGACTATTATGACAAGCTATTATATATTAAATAAAGTACCTACATATTTTCTAAGCTCCATGACTTTTTTATAATAATTAAACAACCTATAATTCAATCTATTTGTTTACTTTCATTAAAGTAGTAATTATATAGATTTGGATCTATATCAATATCTACATCTACACTAATATAATAAAGAAGTAAAGTTTGTTTTTTTATTTTTTTGTTTGTAGGAGGTAATCTCTAGAAGTACTGGTTCGATTGCAAAAATTTTTTCACTGATAGAAAGCTGCTTCATTTCTGAGTGTCATAGGCTATATTCTATGATTATGAATAATATAATAAAGAAGTAAAGTTTGTTTTTTTTATCTCGAGAAATTGTATAGGAATAGAGTTAAATATGTTAAAACAAGAATTTTCCGCGGACGAAGTCGCGGGCAGAATTTAGTATATTATATAAAGATCAATGCAACTTTAGAACTCAAGAACGTGCCCACCTATCCAAACCGAATGTTTAGGCTTTGTTCGGACTATTTAGTAGCTGGTTTATGTGAAGTTTTTCAAAATCGGTCAAGGGGTTCTTCATTTATCACATTTTTCTGATTCCGAAAGCGAAGCCGCGGGCAAAAGCTACTAATATATAAAAGCGAAATACCACTCACTGATTAATCACTATATCTCAGAAACTATAACACCTACAAACTTAAAATTCGGCAGGTAGGTTTCTTACAGGGTGTAGACGTCCGCTGTGGACAGATTTTACGAAACTCCACCCCTATGGTGGTTAACAGACTTTCACGCAGGCGAAGCCGCTGGCAGTAGCTGATACCTACCTACAACAGAAAAAAGGCTACGTGCGGCTAAAATTTGTTTTAATTTTTTGATAAAATTTGTTGTAAAATCGCTATCGCTACATCGTTAACTAATCGTCATCTATAATTTTAGAAAACCTGAAGAACCAACTAAAATGTAATAATATGTACCTAATGAAATGAATCGTATTTCCCATGATTGATTTCAAAACGTATTTCTTGTGCTTTGTTTACTTTGTATTTTTTTTATTATATGAGGGAAAGTAGATTAATTATACTGGCAACATTAAGCACGCCCCCAGCTACGCGCAGACTTAACGTAATCCAACTATAAAATTCAATTCAATTGTCAAACATTGCTGTTTTGGCCAAAAGTGAAACCTAGGCCATATTTCAAAGGAATGTATGGGAAATCAATAGCGTAAAGATAATTATGTCTAGCAACCGTAACCGAACAGAGACAAGTAGATTGCTATTGTGTTTTTCAGGCGTTATTTCTTTTATAAAATGTCAATTATACCTATTGTTCAGTTCATTAAGCGCCTATAGGACACTGGTGTCCACACACCTATGGTCTTTTAATTGCGTCTGTAATTACGGAAGTCGAAAGGTAATACTAGCTGTATCTTCGTTCGATTACGTTTTAAATAAAGACTTTTAATCACTATCAATTCCTTATATTGTCCTCTAACATTTTATTTTTGATCTCTACTTAGTGTGCCGATATCAAAACCGGTCAAATTTCTTGCCTGCCCCAGCGTTCCTCCACGGCAATGCTGTCCACCGACGCTGTCATTAGGTCCCTACGTGAACAGGTAATAGGGCACGTGATGCAGGATGGTAGGTTTTTTTTTTATGGTAGGTAAAAATCATCCAATGACGAGTCCCGCTCTTGGGCGGAGCGGAAAACAAGTGTCAGACTCTTACTGACTACACAACCTACCCCGTTCCTACATCGCCATACATACCAGGGCCAGAGCCTTCCTTTTCAGACACAAACCCGTGGCCCTGATTGGCTTCGACCCTTCTGTGCAGGATGGTGGGTGGGACATAGTCTGCGGAGAGACGCCGCACAAACAATGAAGATCAGAACCGTCCTAGAACCCCCATCCGTAGAGATTGTCTTTGCTGCACCCAACCTGGGTGAGAAAACTTTAGTTTTCCCGGTTGGCCATGACAACTCGTGTCCAGGGGAGAGGTTCTCCGACGTCTCATTAAGTACTATATCCATCTACATGAGAATAGCGGTCCGTCTGCCTAGAGCTTTAGACCTTGAAATAGGAGCGAATTCGTCGCGTTTCACTCGCGCATATCACGCGCGACCGTTTCGTCCAGAAAGAGCGTAGGCGCCAGCGAAGAGAAGAGAGTAAAATTTTGGGCGCTACATTTTCCCGGATACGTGCATTCGCTCGGAAGTTCGCGCGTTAACTGGGCGCAACAAGGCGTCCTTTCCTTAGTATCTCGACTTGCGCGCATTACGCGCCATTCACGCGCGATGCGAGAGTTTGGCGTGGTGCACGCGATTTACTATTATTTATTTATTACACCCTGGAGGACTTACAGCTTAAACTAACTAAAAATAGAAGCCAACATAAACTAAGGAAAGCCTGACTCTCGACTCGCGCGAGATTCGCGCGTAATGCGCGCGATTCGAGATACTAGGAACGCCTTGTTGCGCCCAGTCAGCGCGCGAACTCCAGAACGAATGCACGTAGCCACGGAAATGGAGCGTCAAAATTTTGCCTAAATGCTCGCGCGTAGATGCGCCCTTTCTGGGCTAAACAGTCGCGCGCAATACACACGAGAGAATCGCGGCGAATTCGCTCCTTCTGGGCAAGCTCTAACGCACGAATGATTTCGCGCGAAGCGTTTCGCGGCAAATTCGCCCTTTCTGGATTTGCTCTTAGTCTTTACGAAGAAAGAGCGTACCTACCAACACGCGAGCATTTGGGCAAAATTTTGTCGCTCCATTGTTCCCCATACGTCCCCTCGGCCAGAGTTCGCGCGTTTAACTGGACGCAACAAGGGGTCCCTAGTATCTCGACTCGCGTGCAATACGCGCGAATCACGCGCGAGTCGAGGGTCCGGCGTTATGCACGCGATTTACGCGCGTATTTTGAATTCGCGCGATGCTTGTGGACGCGATGTATTCGTGCCTAGTATCTCAATAGCGCGCGAATGAATTCGCGCCAAATGTTTCGCGACGAATTCGCTTCTTCTGGACAAGGGGCCCTAGACAAGTGGCAATCGCTCTGTGTCGAATCCATTTCTAAGTTCGATTTCGCCTTAACGATGTCGACCACAAAATGGTAGACAAAGTAGCATCGACTAACATATCGATAAGTCGAAGTGTTGGTTCGATAAAATAACAACTTCTTGGCTATGGTTATCGAATTAAAACGTCCAATTTGACGTATAAACAACTAATAACAATTAGCGAATCGAAAACGTTTGACCACGTGACTTTTCGAAGGCATATGTCAGTTCCATACATTTCGGAGTTTCGAATTTCGTTATCGTTAGTGAGAATGTGACTTTGTCTAAGCCCCCAGGTCTTTCAGATTCAGATTCAGATTCCTTTATTTGCTCAAACATGAGTGTACATACAATCATTATATAAAACAATGCATGCAAGTTGTTACAATCAGATGGAGTTGTGCTACATATTTACCATATTGTCATGGTGTGCAAATATTAACATATGATCAGGATTAAAATAATTGATAGGTATAACTAATACAAATATTCAAGCAACTTTACAAAAACAAATTCATAACATAATGTCACTACTGGAAGAAGAATATTCTTATTTATGTAATAATCAAAATAAGTTAAAAAATATAAATAAAATACCATTATAAAATCATTATTACCAAAAACAATTCAAATTAAATTAATCTATAATATTATGTCAATTCATAACAAATGTCATCGTCATAAAAAATATAATATAAAAAAAGAATGTGTCAGTATAAAAACATTATTGTCATATTATAGTAATTTAAATAAAATATGTCAACTTAAAATGAATCCATTAAAAATTCCTTGACATCATAGTACCTATGCTTTACTAGCTAGAAAACATTTCAACTTCCTCCTAAACAGTTCCAAGTTTAGCTCTTTCCAGACACTCGGAAGCTTGTTGTAAATTATGGGAGCCATACAAAAAACACTTGCGCATAAGAGCAGTCCGAGACCTATGCTGACAAAGTTGACTGTTGTCACGTCTATTTCGAGGAAACACATCTGCCATCCGAGGAAATAGATTAGGATTCATTTTCACAAATATTGCTATTTCTAAAATATAAATTGATGGTAAAGTCAAAATTTTGTGGTTTATGAAAAATGACTTGCAACTGTCATTTTTAATCTAAATATGGATCTGAGGCATTTTTTTTGAGCTTTAAAAACTATATCTCTATCCGTAGAGTGACCCCAAAAGATAATACAATATCTGATAATGGGTTCTGCTATGCCATAGTAGGTAGTTAATAGGACATCAATTTTTAGAATCCGCGATAGTTTATAAAGTGCGAAAGCACTGTTACTTAATTTTTTGCTAATTACCTCTATGTGTGCCTTCCAATTTAAGTTTCGATCCACCGTTAATCCTAGAAACTTAGTGGAAATGATTTCCTCAATTTCATTATTATTATATTTAATTTTGTAGCGTTGCAACGTTAACGCTGTAACAAGGTTACGCCGCACGGTCGCCCGCTCCTACAAGTTCATCGCCGCGCGCGCGCCATCTTGTGCGGCGCACCGCTCGCGCAGGCAGTCGGCCCAACGCAACCGCCATGTGCGCGCGCTCACTTGTCGAACGAACCCGCGAGTCCATGTACCGCGATCTATGTATATGTCCTTGTTTATGTGCCTTGTGTTGTACTTACGGTTAATATACTTTATACACCAACCAGTGAGCCTCATTTATACGCCCGCCGACGATCCCCACCGCGCCATTTTACAATTTTAAAATTTGAAAAATTTGACTGTCTCTGGCTGAAATGCATTATTACCGTTTTATTTAAATTGATTTTAAGATTATTATTTTGTAACCATAGAATAGCTTTATTTAATGTACCGTTTATATCAGCTTCATAATTATAATTTATCACAGGGGATGATTATTGTGCTATCATCTGCAAAAAGTGTCATACTGTGTTCCATACATTTAGGCAAGTCGTTGATGTAAAGGGTAAAAAGCGGCGGTCCTAATACGCTTCCTTGCGGTACGCCATAGTTGACAGTACGCTCCCCAGATGTATAGATCACTTCACGTTTAGAGTTTGCATTAATTGTTGTTATTTCTGTTGTTTGCGTCCTGTTTTGTAAATATGATTGTAAGAGGCTTTGGACATTTCCTCTTATACCATACGCTTCCAGCTTTTTTAATAGAATGTCATGATGAACATAATCAAAAGCCTGCGACATATCATAGAAAATTGCTGATATGGGGGTATTTTTATCCATATGTATCATAATTTTGTAGAGAAAGTTATAGACCGCCATATTTATAGTTTTACTTTTCCTGAAACCATATTGTTCATCACAAAGTATATCATGTTTATCTATATATTTACTAAGTTGTTGAGAAATGTATTTTTCAAATATCTTAGAGAAAACAGATATTAATGATATTGGTCTGTAATTTTGCATCAAGTCTTTCTCTTGCTTCTTATGTAATGGTTTTACTACAGATCTTTTCAAGGATTCAGGAAATACTCCTTCACAAATACCCAGATTTAGTATGTGACACAATGGGTCAGATACAATGTCAGCGACAGATTTAACAATTTTTGTGCTAACACCATCATAACCTACACTGTTAGTGTTTTTAAGGGCGAGAATAATTTTGAATATGTCTATAGGTAAGCAAGGACTCATAAACATGGAATCCTTCCTGCTGAGGATATGGTTAGTGACATTTGTTTCTGTAGTTACTGGTTGTATTTTGTCAATAAAAAAATCATTAAATTGGTTTGCAATTTGTTTAGGGTCTGTCATAATTTTACTATTGATACGAATTTGAGCAATTTTATCCTTAGGAATATTTTGTTTATTTTCATTGATAATTTGCCATATCGTTTTTGATCGATTACTAGATGTTCGTATTTTATAAGTATTTTGAGCTTTTTTCGTTGAATTAATGATCGTTTTAAACTTATTACAATATTTTTTAAATAGAACTTTGTTTCTTACTTAGGGACCTTTTCGTGCCACATTAATTGCCGCCAGCCTCCACTATCGCTCTGCTCTGCCCCCGCGGGGTTAACCGTCCGACGTTCTATATATCTCACGCGTACCATCATGGAGCACGACGTCCCAATGATTGTTGTTGATACATTCATATCCGAAATCCATTTGATTCCCGCTATTCTAAATAAAAAAAAATCGGCCAATAGCGTGTCGGGCGTCGGGCCACGCTCAGTGTAGGGTTCCGTAGTTTCCCGTCCGTCACAAATTTTTCCCAATGTAACAGAACCCAGCAGCCCATGTAAAAATTTGTAACCCAATTTCCCGAGAGATGGTGCTGTATCCGATGATAATTTTAGATTGCGTGAACAGATTTTTTTTCTTTTTGTATTTTTATTTGAAAGAAGATACGCTCAGGATAATGAAATATGTGAAAAAGTAAAAAAAAAATGCTTGCATGTACGATTAAATTACAAAATTAGTTCAGAACGTTTTTTTTTAATATTTTAAAAACTGTTCATCCTGTCAAGTTCAAAACAATTTTCATAGAAAGTTTATTTAAAGTTCTACATTTGAGATTTTTTTCATATTTTCTAAACTACAACTGCAACCTAACATGGTTCAAAAGTTAGAGGGGGGGGGGCGCCATATTTTTTACTTTTGGAGCGATTATTTCCGAGAATATTTACATTATCGACAGATCGATATCTAAAATACTGTTTAATTTACATTAGTATAAAATCGCTGCATTGTTTAAATCGTAATAAGTTTTATAAAACCTGAACATATTAAAATGTGTATGTAGGTATGTCATGAAATGAAATGCATTTCCCATTTTTGATTTCAAAATATATTTCTTCTTAAGTTAGTAATATTTTTGATTATAGGGAAATAGAGGGAAAGTAGACTAATAAATAACACAGACAACATTAAGCACGCCCCAAGCCACGCGCAGAGTTAACGTAATCCGACTTTACCGCCACATGTGTTCAGAAGCGAGCGACAACCAACCAACCAAGCCACCAAAGTTTATGGTGCAGCGCAGACGGCACACTCTTTGTGCGAACGAGTCTGCGGCGCACAAAGTCTGCATGGCGCGCAAAAAGTCGGTCGCGGATTTTTCAGACTAACGCACACGACTATTACACATACTATTTTTACAGTCACCAGCACATCAGACTATACAAATCTGATGGCTACAATCCTGGAATCTTTAAGTCAAGAGTGAATAGGTTACTTCTAGGTAAGCGCGCTCCATCGTCGACCGCATCGTCGCTTTCCATCAGGTGAGATGGCGGTCAAGCGCAAACCTATTACCAATAAAAAAAAAAAAATCTGTCAGATTTCTCCCATACATTTTGAACCTTGTCATGTTTTGATTAAGAGTTGAAAATCATTTGCAGCATTTTGACAGTTTGTTGTAGTCTGATGTGCTGCTGACCGTACATGAAGTACAGAAAGAAGAAATAAGGCAATAGCGCACTAGTAGCAACCAATGTTTCTTTCAGGCAAAATCCTCCAGGGGAGTGTAACGTCGACGACGACGACGACGACGTCGACGACGACGACGACACGACGACGACGTCGTGTGACGTCGTCGTGGGGCGTGGGGTGGGTGGTACTGTAACGTTGTACGCGTGTTTACAAATAATTATTTAAAATAAAAATTATTAACTAAATAAAAATTTAATAATATAATTAAAACTTAAACCTACACTTAATTAATACTAATATATACAAACAAAAACACTATTATACAAACATCACTTACTGCTTACAGGGGTCACCAATTTAAAATACTTAAGCATTATTTATAATATAACTAGCAGAAGTTGGTCAGCACAAACATTGTCTGATTGCGCATTTTGACTGCGACATTTTTTTAAAACCCGTCCGGTCAGTTTAGTAGCGGCCGGTCACTTGCAGCTCGGCACCCGCCATTCGGCAGCCAGACTAATCAGAGGACAGACGTAGCTCTTCTCAGCGCGTTTTTTTAAAACTCTGTGTTCTGTCTAACGATAGTACTTACGTAGCTCTTCTCAGCGCGGCACCAGTTTGAACTTTTTTCTAAATTCTACTTGTATTACAAATACTAAATTCTGAGTAGTGTTGAAGACCCGTATATCGGTAAGTGGCGAACAATTGTATATTTTACAGTGTATGGTAGCTTTTCCTATTTATTATATGTGTTGGACATTAATCCTCTTTTCATGCTTTTATTATTACTTTGTCAGTGATCAAAATTAGCAACGTAGTTTTAAATAACTTTCAATAAAGTAGTTGGCTTTGCAATTTAATAAACTTCTACCCTCCACATATCATTTTGTAAATCGTACAATTTCTTTGTTCAATATTTTAACCTAATTTTATATTGTACTCATTTTCTCACTGCTATATCTCTGTTCTCGTGACCATCAGCCACATTCATTGCCTACCAGGTAAAGTTAGGTGCTTATTTTCCGCTTCATCACCCTGGGAATGGCAATTGGCTGGTCAAGGTCACCTCCTGAATAGCTACTTATTGCACCTGTACTTCTAGGGTTCAATACTACGGTTTGAACTTTCCCATCGGACGTCATCCGCTGCGCATCACCCTCCCGTGGACGTCGTACGTCGTAGCAGTAGCAGCAGCGTTCAGGGGCCTACCACACCTGCCTGCCTACCCCAGCCAACAACAAGGGAAAGGAAGTAACACTGAACTTTACGACCGGAGAGTTGGAACTCGGCATACGGCCTTTTAACCCATCCCTGGGATATATGTTTTTTTTTTATTAATATATGCTAACGAATTGAGTGTCCGTGTTTTATTTGACATGAGACCTTAACCGTTACATTGGCGCCTTACGTGGTTAGTTTAATTTTCGTTACAAAATTATATGCCGTAGTTCTAATTTTCTAGGGGTAGTGCATGTTTGTGTGCTTCTTTTTATTTTATTTTTGTGAAACGTTTGGTTTGGTTTTTATTTTTGGTTGCCAGCAACTAAAGTGTAAGCAAAACAAGCCTGTTATTAATTTAAAAGCATTTCTATAATTTGTTCGTATTAAAACGAAAAATAACCGTTAGTTGGAATTTTTTTTTACTAATACCGTCATAAAATTTAGAAAAATTTGTTAAACTTATGTAGCAGTCACTAATTCAGACGTTTTTTAAAGTAACTAGTTCTTGTTCCATCTTTGTCTGTTTTAAGCATTACACATTAGTTGCAATTCTGTGCTATTTTTTTTTTTATTTTTCAGCAGTTTTTTTTTTAAACGGAAAAAAAAAATTTTGTTTCTTTCACTACTATTTTCTGCTTAACTAATATCAACCAATGCGTTACTAGATAGCTTAGTTAATTGTAAGGGACAGAGGTATTCTTTTAGTTGTTTTGTTTTAATTGCTAAATTATACACTGTTCGTCATTTACTAATATAGGGTAAAATTTTAGTCATGGCTTTTACGATTAAATTTCTGTCGCTTCAGAAGAGTGAATTGGAATATGAAGTTTCCATTAGAGGCTCCACTCCAGAGAGCACAGTGTCTGAACTCCGTAAACAAATAGTAAAATTAATCTCACTTTTTCCTTCTGAGGACATTTTGGACTCGCCATTAAGCCCAGCTGATGATCTCAGGGGAGTTTCAAATGTTTTAACTAAAATCCAAGTAGGTTTTGATAACGAGTTGGACCGTAATAGTTTTTTAAGAATACAAAATTTATTAAATCATCTTTATCACCGCATTAACAGAATAAGTCGCACTGAAACAGATGCAGCCGTTTACGATTATTGTGTTGACCAATTTAAGCTTTACTTAAATAAATTAAATTCTTTAAAGGATAAATATCTTGCTGACCCTTTGGTTCCTTCAACTAGCAGTGAGACCTTGTCATCGGTTAAACCTATTAATGTCTCAGTTTCTTGTGACCGTACTTCACAAGATGTTAATAAATTAAAATATGACGGCAAAAGTTGCGTTCGTTCCTTCATCCAAAGGGCAAACGAATTTAAACTTGCGAGAAACATTTCAAATGAAAAGTTGCTCTCATATGCAACTGAGATATTCACGGGAGATGCACTTCATTGGTTCCGTAGCAACAGAGAACTCATTTCGGACTGGGATAATCTTCTGTTATGTTTAAAAAACGATTTTGATAAAGCTGATTATGATTACAGACTTTTGTCTGAGATCCGTCTGAGAACACAGGGTGAAACAGAGAATATAGTAATTTATTTGGCTATTATGTCTGGACTGTTTTCACGACTGTCGAAACCTCTCTCAGAAGATAGCAAGTTAGAGATTATTTTGCACAACATCCGACCTTGCTATTCAAGTATATTAGCTTCCGTTCCCGAAATTAAATCAATTAACGAATTGAGATCCCTGTGTACTAACTTCGAAAAAGTTCAGGCACGTCTTTCTTATTTTCATGAACCACCAGTTCCATCATCTGATACTGTAGCACCGGAGTTCGCGTATACAAAGTCAAAGCCAACTAAGATTAATTATTCGCAAAATAATAATAAACAAAACAATAACAGTTACAGCAATAATCAAAATAAATACAATAATAATAATTTACATGCCATCGATACACCAAAACCTCGACGTTATTGCCCAAGATGCCGTACAGATTCTCATGGCTTACGTCAATGTGCAGCAGACAAAACGGACATTTTTTGTTTTGTTTGTGGCAAAAAGGACGTCAAGACACCGCAGTGCCCAGATTGCAACAAAACAAAGACTAATAAATCTAATTCAAAAAACTAGGTGGTCAGAACTGTAGCAATAGCAATTTTGACAAAGATGATTGGCAAAATTGGCTCCAAACTATTAAAAATTTTTTCAACATTTATAAAGTTGCTTCAGTTCTTACCAACATTCCTTCTAATGATTCCAGACCTTATGTCTCTGTTAAAATGGATGAATTAGTTATGGTAGGTTTATTAGATTCAGGTTCAGCTGTGACAATCATAGGTAATAATGCGCATAAAGTACTTATTAGTAAGGGACTTCACCTAACTGCAAACAATTCCTATCCCACATTTCTTATTGCCGCAGGAGGACAAAGGCTAAACAGTATTGGTTCTATGAATCTTCCCATTCATTTTGAAGACCAATTTCATATTATTGAAGCTCTAGTCGTACCTGAAATTAATAATAATCTTATTTTGGGTATAGATTTTTGGCGTAAGTTTCAAATCTGTCCCAAGTATTTATATTCCATTAGTATTGGACAAATTAACAATAATATAGCGTCAGTCAATACTGACAATACTCATTTGCAGAATTATGATACTCTCGATACAGCCCAAAGAGTAGTGGCTGATAATATCATACGCCAATTCGAAGAGATATCTTTTAAGGTCAAAGGTTTAGGCAATACGAATGTGATTACGCATCGAATCGACACAGGAGATACTCAACCTATTCGACAGCGTTACTATAGGATGTCACCAGAAAAGCAACGAATCCTCATCGAACAGGTTGACGAAATGCTTAGTCTTGATGTTGTCGAACCGTGTGAAAGTGCTTGGTCTTCACCTGTTTTAATCGTTACTAAAAAGAACGGTGAGCCACGTTTTTGTTTGGACAGTCGAAAACTTAATTCAGTCACCAAGAAAGACGCCTATAATCTGCCATACATCTCAGAGATCTTGGACAATCTTCGTGATGCTCGTTATTTGTCCAGCATCGATTTGTCAAAAGCTTTTTGGCAGATTAATATTCATCCAGAGGATCGTGATAAGACGGCTTTCTATGTCCCAGGTCGTGGTACATTTAGGTTTAAGCGCACAGCTTTTGGTTTGACTAATGCCCCTGCCACTCAACAACGTTTGGTCGATACACTTTTCGGGGAATTCGAACAAAGAGTCTTTGCTTTTCTTGACGACATTATCATTGTTAGTAACGATTTTAACAGCCATGTTTCGTTGCTAGTTCGTGTACTTAATAAGCTAAAACATGCGAACCTGACTGTTAACTTAGATAAGTGCAAATTTTTTAGAGACCGTCTCAAATACCTGGGTTATGTTGTTGACAGTGGTGGTCTAAGAACTGATCCTGAAAAAGTGCAGGCTATCCTTCAATATCCTACACCTTCAAATAAAAAGGACGTTAAACGGTTTTTAGGAACCGCCACTTGGTACCGTCGCTTCGTACCTAATTTCAGCACCATAGCTGCCCCTTTAAATAAGTTGACGTCTAATAAGAAGAGTGCTCCACCATTTAAATGGACTGACGAGGCTGACGCCGCTTTCTTAAAATTAAAGGAATGTCTGATATCAGCCCCAGTACTATCCTGTCCTGATTATAATCGTCCTTTCGAAGTCCACACAGATGCTAGCAACTATGGTATCGGTGCAATGCTTACCCAAACTATAAATTCCAAAGAGCATCCAATAGCCTACATGAGTAGATCATTGTCAGCATCAGAGAGGAATTACAGCATCACTGAGCGTGAGACTTTGGCTGTAATTACCGCTTTAGAGCATTGGAGGTGCTACTTGGAGAATGGTAAGATGTTCACGGTATATACCGATCATAGCGCGCTTAAGTGGTTTCTGTCACTGAATAATCCGACAGGTAAGCTGGCTCGCTGGGGTGTTCGATTATCGTCTTTTCATTTTGAGATCAAGCACCGTCGTGGTTCCGATAATGTCGTACCAGATGCTCTTTCTCGAGCGGTTCCAGTGAGTGCTATTAGCACATCTGATGCTATAAAGACCACTAACGATTCCTGGTATAGTAACATTTATAATGGTTGCATTAACAATCCACAAAATTTTCAAAATTTTATTGTTAAAAATAATAAATTGTTTAGGCTTAGTAAAGAAAAATGTCAATTTACTACAGAATTTTCTTGGAAAGAGGTTATACCTAGTGAATTACGTGAGCAAGTCATTTTTGAAAACCACTCCGAGCCTATAGCCGGACATTTAGGCATTTTCAAAACTTATAGACGTCTTGCGTTACGTTACTATTGGCCCGGCATGCATAAGGATGTCGTTAATTTTGTGTCAGCTTGTGATAAATGCTTATCTCACAAAATACAAAACCATACAACTTTAGGCGAAATGGGACGACCTAAATGCTCTCAATGCTCTCGTCCATTTCAAATGTTATCCATTGATTTGATGGGTCCTTTACCTACAACACGTAAACAAAATTCTTATATTTTCGTGGTTACATGTTGCTTTTCCAAATTCTGTTTAATTTTTCCTATTCGTAATGCTACCTCACAAATAATTACAAAAATTTTAGAAGATTCGGTTTTCCTAGTACATGGAGTCCCTCAGACTGTGTTTTTAGATAATGGAACTCAATTTACCAGTAACCTCACTGAAAGTTTATTTAAAAAATATAATATACCTAATATATATTTTACGCCTAAGTACACACCTCAAGTAAATACCGTTGAGCGTTACAACAGAACAATTATCACTTGCTTGTCAACATTCATTGACGATGACCAAAGATCTTGGGACACCAAAATTTCATCCGTTCAGTTCGCTATTAACAACTCCGTCAACGAAGCTACTGGTTATACTCCGTCTTTTCTTGTTTACGGTAGAGAGCTAATCACTTGCGGTTCACATTACGTAGATAACGAGGTTGCCAATGAAGTGACATTTCTTCCCCGTGATGTTTATGCCGAAAATCTGGGATGTTTGTCAAAAATATTCGACAACGTCCAGTTCAAGCTATGGCAAGCTCACGTGAAAAATACGAGTCATTACAACTTGAGGCGTAAACCAGCTGAATTTAAAGTCGGTGACGTTGTCATGAAAAGAGCGTACGTTTTGAGCGATAAAGACAAGTATTTTAGCAAAAAGTTAGCACCGAAATATATTAAATGCCGTATAACTGGTAAAAAGTCACCTTTAGTGTATATTTTAGCTGATATGTCAGGGAAAGACCTAGGTACATGGCATATCAAAGACATCAAATTAGCTAATAACTATTAATTTGTTCTATCATGTTTACTAACAGTTGCAATACCCATAGCGCTGTGTTCTATATTATCTCTCATTTGTTGCATTAAACTACACGTTTATTTAAGTTAATCAGAAATAATTGCTGAAAAAAAAACTTAGAATTGTGTCTGCCATAGCATTCTAGTAATGTTTACTACGGCTGTTCGACTGGTGATAGTATGTTTGGATATTATGAAAGGTGATGTATGCAAGGTAAAAAGATGAACGTATTACTTAATAATGCGGATTTTATTATTTAAACAATAAAGGAGTTTAATAATAAAATCCTTGGGAGCGCGAGCGGGTACTGTAACGTTGTACGCGTGTTTACAAATAATTATTTAAAATAAAAATTATTAACTAAATAAAAATTTAATAATATAATTAAAACTTAAACCTACACTTAATTAATACTAATATATACAAACAAAAACACTATTATACAAACATCACTTACTGCTTACAGGGGTCACCAATTTAAAATACTTAAGCATTATTTATAATATAACTAGCAGAAGTTGGTCAACACAAACATTGTCTGATTGCGCATTTTGACTGCGACATTTTTTTAAAACCCGTCCGGTCAGTTTAGTAGCGGCCGGTCACTTGCAGCTCGGCACCCGCCATTCGGCAGCCAGACTAATCAGAGGACAGACGTAGCTCTTCTCAGCGCGTTTTTTTAAAACTCTGTGTTCTGTCTAACGATAGTACTTACGTAGCTCTTCTCAGCGCGGCACCAGTTTGAACTTTTTTCTAAATTCTACTTGTATTACAAATACTAAATTCTGAGTAGTGTTGAAGACCCGTATATCGGTAAGTGGCGAACAATTGTATATTTTACAGTGTATGGTAGCTTTTCCTATTTATTATATGTGGTGGACATTAATCCTCTTTTCATGCTTTTATTATTACTTTGTCAGTGATCAAAATTAGCAACGTAGTTTTAAATAACTTTCAATAAAGTAGTTGGCTTTGCAATTTAATAAACTTCTACCCTCCACATATCATTTTGTAAATCGTACAATTTCTTTGTTCAATATTTTAACCTAATTTTATATTGTACTCATTTTCTCACTGCTATATCTCTGTTCTCGTGACCATCAGCCACATTCATTGCCTACCAGGTAAAGTTAGGTGCTTATTTTCCGCTTCATCACCCTGGGAATGGCAATTGGCTGGTCAAGGTCACCTCCTGAATAGCTACTTATTGCACCTGTACTTCTAGGGTTCAATACTACGGTTTGAACTTTCCCATCGGACGTCATCCGCTGCGCATCACCCTCCCGTGGACGTCGTACGTCGTAGCAGTAGCAGCAGCGTTCAGGGGCCTACCACACCTGCCTGCCTACCCCAGCCAACAACAAGGGAAAGGAAGTAACACTGAACTTTACGACCGGAGAGTTGGAACTCGGCATACGGCCTTTTAACCCATCCCTGGGATATATGTTTTTTTTTTATTAATATATGCTAACGAATTGAGTGTCCGTGTTTTATTTGACATGAGACCTTAACCGTTACAGGAGCAGTTAAGAGATCTGGGGGGAGGGCAGAGTAAATAAAGGAAACAAAGTGCTATTTAAATCAATTACGATTATTTTAAATTTTTAAATGAATAAAAGCCAAACTAGCGTAAGCGGCCCTCCTGCAGTTTATCCGCTATGTCACGGACCTGAAGGCTGCCCCGGATACGGGAGTTCTTAATGCGGTCTTTCCGCAAAACTCCAGACATCCAGCGCAGCATATTCTTTTCCGTGACACGCTGGCTTTGCTTATGCCGCTCAAGTACAGGCCACGCTTCACTGCCATACAAAAGGACAGGCCTAATGATGGTCTTATAGACCTGTCCTTTGAGCCTAACCGGCATTTTGAGGTCACAGATAACCCCCGCCACCTCACGCCATTTCGCCCAAGCCGCCGAGATACGTGACTCGACGTCGCAATCGACGTCCCCGGACTCGTGGAGCACCGATCCCAAATATCTGACCTGTTCCGTGCGCTCGACTGTGTCTTCGCCGAACAGGAGCAGCGTTTGTTGTGTTACAGGCCAAGTACTCGGTCTTCGCCGCATTAATCTTCAGACCGCCGTTTTCCAGCGATTCCTTCCACGCTGTCACACGTCGAACCAAGCGCCCACTGTCTGAGTCCGCCAGCGCGATGTCGTCTGCATACATGAGCAGCCATGGCGGCTGCTCATGTAAGTCTCTGATGTTGGAAGACAGCACGTCCAGCACCACGCTGAACAGAAACGGACTAAGGACAGAGCCCTGGTGAACTCCGACGGTGATGGGGAAGGGATTCGTATCGCCAACAGCGGTCCGAACCACAGAACCGGAGTCTCGGTACATATCTCGGATGATGTCAACATAGGTCTCAGGCACTCCTTTGGATCTCAGCGCCCACCAGATTACATCACGGGGGACACAGTCGTAGGTCTTCTGCATGTCTAGGAACAAGAGGTGCAGAGGCGTATTCTTCGATCTGTATCCCTCCAAGGTAACCCTTAGGGCAAAGATGGGATCCATGGAGCCATGGCCTGGTCGAAACCCATATTGACATCCTGAGATGGTGCACTCCTGTCGGATCCGAGAGTCAATCACCCGCTCTAAGAAATTCATAGCAGGCGCTTTCCGATAAAACATTTACATATTACTAAAAATCGGCAAGTATTTATCTAAAATTGTAGATGTTATCTTGATATACAATAAATATACATTTGTTTATATTATGGCCTGTGCATAATCAGCGTGAAATAAGAGTTTTTTTTAAGTGGTCCTGGTGGAGAGTATGCTCTGTGGCATGACCACTTTGAATTGATATTTTCCAAGAAACTAACAATATACAAATTTTGATATTAAGCTACAAAAATATAGACTATCTACATTTTATCCTGTAATTTGTATATAATGTGATCAAAGTGGTTCTGCTGCGGAGTATGACACCAGATTGCGCTCTAATTATACGTCCCACTCACGTCGCTCTACGTGCAACTTTCCTGCTGGGGTAACGTACACAACATTCTCTTAACACCTGACGTAAATGTCAGGATGACGGCAAATGGTGTGGCTGACCCCAGCTTGCCCACCATCACGCATTTTAATTTGGATAAGACGAAAATTTAGTCGATAATTGGTCGAAATTTGTCGCCAAATATCAGAATTTGTCGGTCAGTGGTTTAGAAGTTATAAGGGGTCATTGTGGGCCAAGCCAGAGTCAGCTGTCCCCAGCTTGCCCACATGTGTATCTCAAAAACTAGAGCACCTAGCGAAGATCCGTTTTCTCCCAGATTTAGTCGCCAATAAGTCGAAATCAGTTGCCAAATCTCAGAATTTGTCGGTCAGTGGTTTAGAAGTTATAAGGGGTCATTGTGGGCCAAGCCAGAGTCAGCTGTCCCCAGCTTGCCCACATGTGTATCTCAAAAACTAGAGCACCTAGCGAAGATCTGTTTTCGTCCAAATTTAGTCGGTAATGTGTCGTAATTTGTCGCTAAGTCACAGAATTTGTCGGCATGCAATGAAAAAGATATTAGAGAATTTTATTTCTCCATACATTGGTACAAGCAAGTACAAAATCCTTAACTTCCTATACAGTATGATATTTAATGATCATGAATAATGCTCTTTGCTTGTTTGTTTTGGAATACATATATATAATTATATAAAAATCAATATAAAATTTTCTATAATTTGAACCTACCGAAGCAAATCTATATATAATTATTTATCGACCAAAATGAGATATTTGCGCTCCGTTTAAATTAGGCTAAGTAAGAAAGAGATAGATGCACGAGTATAGTAGGAGAGGGAAGCAGCTAATTGAATGATTTTTGTTATTGGATGACTTACCTACCATAAAAAAACGATTCTGAAACATTTCTCCGACATTTGTTTCATTTGCCGACAGAACGATTCACTTTTCATTTTTTCTCCGACAGAACTTTTCACCGGCCAGCGATTCGCCGACATAGTTTAACACGTAGTATATTTTGAGATATTTAATTTGATTTCTCTAAATTAATATAAGTCGCATACCAATGCACATTACAGTAAAAAGACAAAAGTTTATAAAAACTTGGGAGTGCTACGACGACTTACAAGACTTAATTTCGTTACCTTCCACAGAAACAATACCGCATAACCTTATTTACACGTTGTAAATAAGGTTATGCGGTCTGAATTCATACATACCCTACCTACCTACCCCAACTATTCTACCTTAGCTATCTACCTCAACTTCTCTACCTACCCTGCCTTCCCACCCTACAATGCCCATGTAGGCCTATGTGAAATAAAAAGATTTTGTAGATATTTGATTATTAATTTAAAAAAAATGATATTGTAAATATTTGTGATTTTGTAGTTATATCATTTATTACCTCAATTTTGTATTACAATATCCACTGGAAATTAATTTGCAATTATTTAAAACAGCCACTGAATTTCACTTAAACAAATCATGCTAAAACCTGATGTCCTGATACATAGTATTATGGCTTTGTGCAGCCCATCTAAAAGCACCATCTATCGACTAATCAAGACACCTGGTGTAGTCACAGTTACAGCAATCCATTAAACAGTGCAATCTGTATAAAGTCACATTATGACATTAGCACCATCAATCAATTTTTTGTGACATTAGTACAATAATTGTATATTCATGCTAATTAATAACCTGGCAATATTACTGTAATCACATCTGCTTATAATGTTTTAGTATACACACCAACAGCTTTTATTAATGTAATTAATTATAATAAGTTTGTCAATTTGTGAGACTTATTGAAATATTTTGTGCTTTTCTTTAGAAAGGGTTAGTATTTTGACTTCGGGTAAAAGTGTTATTGAGCGTCGTTTGTACAGTGGCTGGATTTTCTTGTAATAGTTTCATACTTACGTTAGGTAAGAATAATAATATGCTTCCCATTAGGTGGGATCGCAATCAATGACTAGTTTATTTATTTGCTTTTGTCTTGTATTAAATTTATAAATAACTTTATTAAAAAACCAACATGTTTTATTATTCTGACGTAAATTATAAAGTAACGTCATAATTCGGTAAAATAGTTGTACGCGACTGTACGTCTTGACAGTAAATAGACCAAGAGCAAGGCTTAATGTTTTCAAAGAAATCTAAGTTAACAATTGTTTTTATGTTTTAAACATTAAAACATGTATTTAATTAAAAATTTGTCTCTCTCTGCCTTGTCTAAGGACATTAGACCGTAAAAATTGGAAATATATTTTCACATTATAATTAAAACATTTTTTTCTTGACTATTTCTTGTAAAATCTTCCAACTAGCTCTTGGTCTGTACCTTAAAAAAATAAACTTGTTTTATCTTTTAAAATATAACCCGACAAATTCTGTGACTTAGCGACAAATTACGACACATTACCGACTAAATTTGGACGAAAACAGATCTTCGCTAGGTGCTCTAGTTTTTGAGATACACATGTGGGCAAGCTGGGGACAGCTGACTCTGGCTTGGCCCACAATGACCCCTTATAACTTCTAAACCACTGACCGACAAATTCTGAGATTTGGCAACTGATTTCGACTTATTGGCGACTAAATCTGGGAGAAAACAGATCTTCGCTAGGTGCTCTAGTTTTTGAGATACACATGTGGGCACGCTGGGGACAGCTGACTCTGGCTTGGCCCACAATGACCCCTTATAACTTCTAAACCACTGACCGACAAATTCTGATATTTGGCGACAAATTTCGACCAATTATCGACTAAATTTTCGTGTTATCCAAATTAAAATGCGTGATGGTGGGCAAGCTGGGGTCAGCCACACCGGCAAATGATTAGTTTCTTTTTTCGCCGCGCGCAGACCTAACGTAATTCTACTGTAGTGCGCGACAGCCACAGGTGGCTGTGGGCGGTAGCGCGCGACAGCCACCAGTGGCTGTGGTCGTGTGGCTGACCCCAGCTTGCCCACCATCACGCATTTTAATTTGGATAACACGAAAATTTAGTCGATAATTGGTCGAAATTTGTCGCCAAATATCAGAATTTGTCGGTCAGTGGTTTAGAAGTTATAAGGGGTCATTGTGGGCCAAGCCAGAGTCAGCTGTCCCCAGCTTGCCCACATGTGTATCTCAAAAACTAGAGCACCTAGCGAAGATCTGTTTTCTCCCAGATTTAGTCGCCAATAAGTCGAAATCAGTTGCCAAATCTCAGAATTTGTCGGTCAGTGGTTTAGAAGTTATAAGGGGTCATTGTGGGCCAAGCCAGAGTCAGCTGTCCCCAGCTTGCCCACATGTGTATCTCAAAAACTAGAGCACCTAGCGCAGATCTGTTTTCGTCCAAATTTAGTCGGTAATGTGTCGTAATTTGTCGCTAAGTCACAGAATTTGTCGGCATGCAATGAAAAAGATATTAGAGAATTTAATTTCTCCATACATTGGTACAAGCAAGTACAAAATCCTTAACTTCCTATACAGTTTGATATTTAATGATCATGAATAATGCTCTTTGCTCGTTTGTTTTGATATACATATATGTAATTATACCTATAAAAAGCAATATAAAATTTTCTATAATTTGAACCTACCGAAGCAAATCTATATATAATTATTTATCGACCAAAATGTCACTTGCAGATAGATATTTGCGCTCCGTTTAAATTAGGGTAAGTAAGAAAGAGATAGATGCACGAGTATAGTAGGAGAGGGAAGCAGCTAATTGAATGATTTTTTTTTATTGGATGACTTACCTACCATAAAAAAACGATTCTGAAATATTTCTCCGACATTTGTTTCGCCGTTGATCGGTTCACCGACAGAACGATTCACTATTCATTTTTTCTCCGACAGAACTTTTCAATGACGAACGATTCGCCGACAGAACGATTCACTATTCATTTTTTCTCCGATAGAACTTTTCAATGACAAACGATTCGCCGACAGAACGATTCACTTTTCATTTTTTCTCCGACAGAACTTTTCACCGGCCAGCGATTCGCCGACACAATTGTTCATCTGCTCCTAGGTTATAAAACATAGGTATTCGACATATAGACCTGTTTTCGTTTGTTGTTGAAATGTTTCAGAATTTAAAAAAACAGCTAAGAACATCATCATCATCCTACACTTATCCCATGTTACTTGGGGTTGGTGCAACATGTTTCTTTCTTCCACTCTGTCCTGTCACCCGTCACACTATCACTAACTCCCTTTTCTTTCATATCACGCCCCACACAATCCATCCATCTCTTCTTCGGCCTTCCTCTTCCTCTCCATCCATCTACGTGTAAACCCAGAACTTTTTTTGTAACATGCGTTTCATCTCTCCTCTTCACATGACCATACCAAGACAAATGATTTCCTTCCAACTTTTCAGTCACTGGCGCCACTTTCAGACTTCCTCTAATATACTTACTCATTTCTCACTTCTCGTCACACCACACATCCATCTCAACATTCTCATGTCCGCTGCATGCAGTCTTTTTTCATCTATCTTTTTCACAGCCAAACATTCTGATCCATGCAGTAGGACAGGTCTTATCACGGACTTGTAAATTTTACCCTTCAACTTGAGGGGCATCCGTGGGTCGCAAGTTGTTCCCGTGACTTGTCGTCATTTCATCCATCCTGCGTTGATCCGATGCGTTACGTCTCGGTCTATCTCATCATTCCCTTGGATAAGCGACCCAAGGTAACTAAAGTCGGAATAGGTTGGTATGGGCGTTCCGGCGAGAGCTAAGGCCATAGGACCGGAGAGACCGCCGAAATCACAGAACAAGTACTTCGTTTTAGTTCTACTTAATTTCAGGCCAACACTTTCCAGTCTGTGCCACCAAATCTGCAATCTGTTCTGGACCTCTAGACCACTCTCGGCAACCAGCACAATTTCATGTCAAAAAAACAGCTAAGAACATTTTTCATATTTCATTAACTACTAGTATGGCTTCCACGTAGCTTCCATCCATAGTTATTTTTTTTATATCTTATACTTTCCCACCGAAGGGCAAAGGCTTCCCCCAACCTCTTCCAGGCATATTTGTTTCGGGCCACCTCAATCCAACCCTTGCAGTAAGTGTCCAGGTCGAACTCGGCGGCATCGTCCATCTTTGGATACCCACGATGTGATTCGGGTAATCAGGGAAGTTAGTACTGCGTTGCGTGCGTCCGCACACGATGATGATCGGAGCACGCTCTCCGCCGCCGCACGCCTGCCTTCGGCCTGCGCTGGCGCACGATTAGCTGCGACGCGTTGCAACCACAGTGTAGCAAAGCCACAGCGTACTAAAATAATTTTTCCCGCGCTACAATATTTAATTTGATGAGAACGCGTTAATTTACAAAATCAGAAAATGAAAATTTAAACATAATTCATATCTTTAACCCCACGATTCTGGAACTCTTTAATACGATCTCTAACATTCATGAAAACACGCCTCAGAAGTTGAGTAGGAAGGACAAATGTTATTAATTTCTTGTCTAATGTTTTACATCATCGCCTTCTCCCCCACAGAAGTCAAACCTCATGCCTCCAATTTTTTTTTATAAATTAACCGACTTAATATACTAAACAAAGAAAAATTTCACTGCATCCATAGTTTAACACGTAGTATATTTTGAGATATTTAATTTTATTTCTCTAAATTAATATAAGTCCAATGCACATGCACATTGCTATAAGTCCAATGCACCAATGCACATTACAGTAAAAAGACAAAAGTTTATAAAAACTTGGGAGTGCTACGACGTCTTACAAGACTTAATTTCGTTACCTTCCACAGAAACAATACCGCATAACCTTATTTACACGTTGTAAATAAGGTTATGCGGTCTGAATTCATACATAACCTACCTACCTACCCCAACTATTCTACCTTAGCTATCTACCTCAACTTCTCTACCTACCCTGCCTTCCCACCCTACAATGCCCATGTAGGCCTATGTGAAATAAAACGATTTTGACTTTGACTTCATTAATTAAAAAAAAAATGATATTGTAAATATTTGTGATTTTGTAGTTATATCATTTATTACCTCAATTTTGTATTACAATATCCACTAGAAATTAATTTGCAATTATTTAAAACAGCCACTGAATTTCACTTAAACAAATCATGCTAAAACCTGATACGTAGTATTACGGCTTTGTGCAGCCCATCTACAAGCGCCATCTATCGGCTAATCAAGACACCTGGTGTAGTCACAGCAATCCATTAAACAGTGCAATCTGTATAAAGTCACATTATGACATTAGCACCATCAATCAATTTTTTGTGACATTAGTACAATAATTGTATATTCATGCTAATTAATAACCTGGCAATATTACTGTAATCACATCTGCTTATAATGTTTTAGTATACACACCAACAGCTTTTATTAATGTAATTAATTATAATAAGTTTGTCAATTTGTGAGACTTATTGAAATATTTTGTGCTATTCTTTAGAAAGGGTTAGTATTTTGACTTCGGGTAAAAATGTTATTGAGCGTCGTTTGTACAGTGGCTGGATTTTCTTGTAATAGTTTCATACTTACGTTAGGTAAGAATAATAATATGCTTCCCATTAGGTGGGATCGCAATCAATGACTAGTTTATTTATTTGCTTTTGTCTTGTATTAAATTTATAAATAACTTTATTAAAAAACCAACATGTTTTATTATTCTGACGTAAATTATAAAGTAACGTTATAATTCGGTAAAATAGTTGTACGCGATTGTACGTCTTGACAGTAAATAGACCAAGAGCAAGGCTTAATGTTTTCAAAGAAATCTAAGTTAACAATTGTTTTTATGTTTTAAACATAAAAACATGTATTTAATTAAAAATTTGTCTCTCTCTGCCTTGTCTAAGGACATTAGACCGTAAAAATTGGAAATATATTTTCACATTATAATTAAAATATTTTTTCTTGACAATTTCTTGTAAAATCTTCCAACTAGCTCTTGGTCTATACCTTAAAAAAATAAACTTGTTATATCTTTTAAAATATAACCCGACAAATTCTGTGACTTAGCGACAAATTACGACACATTACCGACTAAATTTGGACGAAAACAGATCTTCGCTAGATGCCCTAGTTTTTGAGATACACATGTGGGCAAGCTGGGGACAGCTGACTCTGGCTTGGCCCACAATGACCCCTTTTAACTTCTAAACCACTGACCAACAAATTCTGAGATTTGGCAACTGATTTCGACTTATTGGCGACTAAATCTGGGAGAAAACAGATCTTCGCTAGGTGCTCTAGTTTTTGGTGTGGCTGACCCCAGCTTGCCCACCATCACGCATTTTAATTTGGATAACACGAAAATTTAGTCGATAATCGTCGAAATTTGTCGCCAAATATCAGAATTTGTCGGTCAGTGGTTAAGAAGTTATAAGGGGTCATTGTGGGCCAAGCCAGAGTCAGCTGTCCCCAGCTTGCCCACATGTGTATCTCAAAAACTAGAGCACCTAGCGAAGATCTGTTTTCTCCCAGATTTAGTCGCCAATAAGTCGAAATCAGTTGCCAAATCTCAGAATTTGTCGGTCAGTGGTTTAGAAGTTAAAAGGGGTCATTGTGGGCCAAGCCAGAGTCAGCTGTCCCCAGCTTGCCCACATGTGTATCTCAAAAACTAGGGCATCTAGCGAAGATCTGTTTTCGTCCAAATTTAGTCGGTAATGTGTCGTAATTTGTCGCTAAGTCACAGAATTTGTCGGGTTATATTTTAAAAGATATAACAAGTTTATTTTTTTAAGGTATAGACCAAGAGCTAGTTGAAAGATTTTACAAGAAATTGTCAAGAAAAAATATTTTAATTATAATGTGAAAATATATTTCCAATTTTTACGGTCGAGGTCTAATGTCCTTAGACAAGGCAGAGAGAGACAAATTTTTAATTAAATACATGTTTTTATGTTTAAAACATAAAAACAATTGTTAACTTAGATTTCTTTGAAAACATTAAGCCTTGCTCTTGGTCTATTTACTGTCAAGACGTACAATCGCGTACAACTATTTTACCGAATTATAACGTTACTTTATAATTTACGTCAGAATAATAAAACATGTTGGTTTTTTAATAAAGTTATTTATAAATTTAATACAAGACAAAAGCAAATAAATAAACTAGTCATTGATTGCGATCCCACCTAATGGGAAGCATATTATTATTCTTACCTAACGTAAGTATGAAACTATTACAAGAAAATCTAGCCACTGTACAAACGACGCTCAATAACACTTTTACCCGAAGTCAAAATACTAACCCTTTCTAAAGAATAGCACAAAATATTTCAATAAGTCTTACAAATTGACAAACTTATTATAATTAATTACATTAATAAAAGCTGTTGGTGTGTATACTAAAACATTATAAGCAGATGTGATTACAGTAATATTGCCAGGTTATTAATTAGCATGAATATACAATTATTGTACTAATGTCACAAAAAATTGATTGATGGTGCTAATGTCATAATGTGACTTTATACAGATTGCACTGTTTAATGGATTGCTGTAACTGTGACTACACCAGGTGTCTTGATTAGTCGATAGATGGTGCTTTTAGATGGGCTGCACAAAGCCATAATACTATGTATCAGGACATCAGGTTTTAGCATGATTTGTTTAAGTGAAATTCAGTGGCTGTTTTAAATAATTGCAAATTAATTTCCAGTGGATATTGTAATACAAAATTGAGGTAATAAATGATATAACTACAAAATCACAAATATTTACAATATCATTTTTTTAAAATTAATAATCAAATATCTACAAAATCTTTTTATTTCACATAGGCCTACATGGGCATTGTAGGGTGGGAAGGCAGGGTAGGTAGAGAAGTTGAGGTAGATAGCTAAGGTAGAATAGTTGGGGTAGGTAGGTAGGGTATGTATGAATTCAGACCGCATAACCTTATTTACAACGTGTAAATAAGGTTATGCGGTATTGTTTCTGTGGAAGGTAACGAAATTAAGTCTTGTAAAACGTCGTAGCACTCCCAAGTTTTTATAAACTTTTGTCTTTTTACTGTAATGTGCACTGGTATGCGACTTATATTAATTTAGAGAAATAAAATTAAATATCTCAAAATATACTACGTGTTAAACTATGGATCCAGTGAAATTTTTTGTTGTTTAGTATATTAAGTCGGTTAATTTATAAAAAAAAATTGGAGGCATGAGGTTTGACTTCTGTGGGGGAGAAGGCGATGATGTAAAACATTAGACAAGAAATTAATAACATTTATCCTTCCTACTCAACTTCTGAGGCGTGTTTTCATGAATGTTAGAGATCGTATTAAAGAGTTCCAGAATCGTGGGGTTAAAGATATGAATTATGTTTAAATTTTCATTTTCTGATTTTGTAAATTAACGCGTTCTCATCAAATTAAATATTGTAGCGCGGAAAAAATTACTTTAGTACGCTGTGGCTTTGCTACACTGTGGTTGCAACGCGTCGCAGCTAATCGTGCGCCAGCGCAGGCCGAAGGCAGGCGTGCGGCGGCGGAGAGCGTGCTCCGATCATCATCGTGTGCGGACGCACGCAACGCAGTACTAACTGCCCTGATTACCCGAACCACATCGTGGGTATCCAAAGATGGACGATGCCGCCGAGTTCGACCTGGACACTTACTGCGTGGCCCGAAACAAATATGCCTGGAAGAGGTTGGGGGAAGCCTTTGCCCTTCGGTGGGAAAGTATAGGATATAAAAAAATAACTATGGATGGAAGCTACGTGGAAGCCATACTAGTAGTTAATGAAATATGAAAAATGTTCTTAGCTGTTTTTTTGACATGACATTGTGCTGGTTGCCGAGAGTGGTCTAGAGGTCCAGAACAGATTGCAGATTTGGTGGCACAGACTGGAAAGTGTTGGCCTGAAATTAAGTAGAACTAAAACGAAGTACTTGTTCTGTGATTTCGGCGGTCTCTCCGGTCCTATGGCCTTAGCTCTCGCCGGAACGCCCATACCAACCTGTTCCGACTTTAGGTACCTTGGGTCGCTTATCCAAGGGAATGGTGAGATAGACCGAGACGTAACGCATCGGATCAACGCAGGATGGATGAAATGGCGACAAGTCACGGGAACAACTTGCGACCCACGGATGCCCCTCAAGTTGAAGGGTAAAATTTACAAGTCCGTGATAAGACCTGTCCTACTGTATGGATCAGAATATTTGGCTGTGAAAAAGATGGATGAAAAAAGACTGCATGCAGCGGAGATGAGAATGTTGAGATGGATGTGTGGTGTGACGAGAAGTGAGAAATGAGTAAGTATATTAGAGGAAGTCTGAAAGTGGCGCCAGTGACTGAAAAGTTGGAAGGAAATCATTTGTCTTGGTATGGTCATGTGAAGAGGAGAGATGAAACGCATGTTACAAAAAAAGTTCTGGGTTTACACGTAGATGGATGGAGAGGAAGAGGGAGGCCGAAGAAGAGATGGATGGATTGTGTGGAGCGTGATATGAAAGAAAAGGGAGTTAGTGATAGTGTGACGGGTGACAGGACAGAGTGGAAGAAAGAAACATGTTGCACCGACCCCAAGTAACATGGGATAAGTGTAGGATGACGATGATGTTCTTAGCTGTTTTTTTAGATTCTGAAACATTTCTCCGACATTTGTTTCGCCGTTGATCGGTTCACCGACAGAACGATTCACTATTCATTTTTTCTCCGACAGAACCTTTCAATGACGAACGATTCGCCGACAGAACGATTCACTATTCATTTTTTCTCCGACAGAACTTTTCACCGGCGAGCGATTCGCCGACACAATTGTTCATCTGCTCCTGCATTTCGAAAAATTTATATATATATATATATTTGCATCGGTAGGTTCAAATTATAGAAAATTTTATATTGCTTTTTATATAATTATATATATGTATATCAAAACAAACGAGCAAAGAGCATTATTCATGATCATTAAATATCATACTGTATAGGAAGTTAAGGATTTTGTACTTGCTTGTACCAATGTATGGAGAAATTAAATTCTCTAATATCTTTTTCATTGCATGCCGACAAATTCTGTGACTTAGCGACAAATTACGACACATTACCGACTAAATTTGGACGAAAACAGATCTTCGCTAGATGCCCTAGTTTTTGAGATACACATGTGGGCAAGCTGGGGACAGCTGACTCTGGCTTGGCCCACAATGACCCCTTTTAACTTCTAAACCACTGACCGACAAACTCTGAGATTTGGCAACTGATTTCGACTTATTGGCGACTAAATCTGGGAGAAAACAGATCTTCGCTAGGTGCTCTAGTTTTTGAGATACACATGTGGGCAAGCTGGGGACAGCTGACTCTGGCTTGGCCCACAATGACCCCTTATAACTTCTAAACCACTGACCGACAAATTCTGATATTTGGCGACAAATTTCGACCAATTATCGACTAAATTTTCGTGTTATCCAAATTAAAATGCGTGATGGTGGGCAAGCTGGGGTCAGCCACACTAGTTTTTGAGATACATATGTGGGCAAGCTGGGGACAGCTGACTCTGGCTTGGCCCACAATGACCCCTTATAACTTCTAAACCACTGACCGACAAAGTGTGGCTGACCCCAGCTTGCCCACCATCACGCATTTTAATTTGGATAACACGAAAATTTTGTCGATAATTGGTCGAAATTTGTCGCCAAATATCAGAATTTGTCGGTCAGTGGTTTAGAAGTTATAAGGGGTCATTGTGGGCCAAGCCAGAGTCAGCTGTCCCCAGCTTGCCCACATGTGTATCTCAAAAACTAGAGCACCTAGCGAAGATCTGTTTTTTCCCAGATTTAGTCGCCAATAAGTCGAAATCAGTTGCCAAATCTCAAAATTTGTCGGTCAGTGGTTTAGAAGTTAAAAGGGGTCATTGTGGGCCAAGCCAGAGTCAGCTGTCCCCAGCTTGCCCACATGTGTATCTCAAAAACTAGGGCATCTAGCGAAGATCTGTTTTCGTCCAAATTTAGTCGGTAATGTGTCGTAATTTGTCGCTAAGTCACAGAATTTGTCGGGTTATTCGCTACGTGCGAAGTGGGTGGAAGGGGTAAAGAGAACGATCGCTGCGCTTGCTGCGGCAAAAATGTGCAACAAAAGGGGCTCAGTCATGTCACGTCACGTCAATCAGTAAACAATCAAACTTGATAACGTTGTTTTGAAATTTTTGAAAATAATGGGTCATTATTGTTGTTGTATCGTAGGCTGCAAAAATAACAGCAGAAATAGTCAGTGCAAATTTTATATTTTTCCTAAAGCGGCCTGGAAATTAGATCAAAGATATAAATGGATGGCTGCTGTAAAAAGGAAAAAGTAAGTGATTAGATGTAACCTAAAATTGCAATATAAATCAAATCTATTTCATTTGCGCTATGTACATTTTATAGAATATTAATTGAGTACCTAATTATTGTTATAGTGTTGATGGATCACCATGGTCTCCAAAACCCGACGACAAAATTTGCAGTGAGCATTTTATAGGAGGTAAAATATCAGACGCGCAAGCAAGTCCGAGTTATGTTCCCACGATATTTCCTAAAGTATATCGACGGCAGAAGATTAATGAGTCACATGCATTAGCTAGATATACACGCCTGATAAAACGAAGAACCACACATGTTGCAAACACCACAACTCAGTCTTGGATACCGATCCAAACATTTCTTGAAAATATCTCCCTTTGGAATATTTACAATCAACAAATTGACGAATACTGGGTTTTCCCCATTGTTGTTCACTGCTCGTTTTTGAATAACTAACTTTGTTGTTAATGTAACATATTAAAGCAGCAACATGTTTGCATTTCCCGCTCTGGTTATAAACGCAACTGCATTTAACTCCAGTGACAATCCGAGCATTATCGATCTGTAATAAATGAAAAAAAATGTTTGGCATACTTTATGTAACTAAATGTTTAGTAGTTTAGTCATATTTTTAGGTTAGGAGAGTACTTAGGTTTAAACTTGTTTTATAGGGTGTTAAGGTCACCGATGTTTGACGAATGATGGTGGCTCGTATTAAATAACTATTCCTATTAGTTCTCAGTTCTTCTACATTCCTTACATGTCCTGCTAACACCAATTTATTTCCTTTTAACATAGTTTGGGGCTGGAAACTTATTGTGTGTTTTACACTCTCAAAACCAGTTTTTATAATAACGTTAATTTTTCTATAAACAGTTTTTAAATAATTCCTCTAAAATAACATTTATTGTCTTTCTAAATTAATTTTATTTACTTTAATCTGTACAAAATAAACAAACTCTTGTTATTTATTTTTTGACATATGCCCCTAAAACTGCGTTTGCAAGATGGCGCTACTGCCGTGCACGTTCCGAATATTTTAAAAGATATAACAAGTTTATTTTTTTAAGGTATAGACCAAGAGCTAGTTGGAAGATTTTACAAGAAATTGTCAAGAAAAAATATTTTAATTATAATGTGAAAATATATTTCCAATTTTTACGGTCTAATGTCCTTAGACAAGGCAGAGAGAGACAAATTTTTAATTAAATACATGTTTTTATGTTTAAAACATAAAAACAATTGTTAACTTAGATTTCTTTGAAAACATTAAGCCTTGCTCTTGGTCTATTTACTGTCAAGACGTACAATCGCGTACAACTATTTTACCGAATTATAACGTTACTTTATAATTTACGTCAGAATAATAAAACATGTTGGTTTTTTAATAAAGTTATTTATAAATTTAATACAAGACAAAAGCAAATAAATAAACTAGTCATTGATTGCGATTGCGAATAATTTGCTTCACTTAAAAGTCTGCAACTCTCATTTGTGCCAAATACGATTACGGATTCTTTATTATGAGTGTAGTGACCGATAAGGAAGTTGACATCATTGTTAATTTTGGTTAATTCATCGGGAATCACAACAGCATGTATATCTTTGGGAATACTTGGAAAATTCTTATTCCTTACCCGATGAACCATCATTCTCATGGCATCCCTAGTCGGCATGTAAGGAGCACTAATACTTGGTACATCTTGAATACACCGTTGAACAATTTGTGAGGGTGCATCCATTGAATGGTGGGCTTTTTGTTGGATGTTAGCTTTTACAGCTAATTCAATCTGCTTATCGGGATCCGGCAAATGAACATGTTTAAAATTTTTCGAAATGCAGGAGCAGATGAACAATTGTGTCGGCGAATCGCTCGCCGGTGAAAAGTTCTGTCGGAGAAAAAATGAAAAGTGAATCGTTCTGTCGGCAAATCGTTCGTTATTGAAAAGTTCTGTCGGAGAAAAAATGAATAGTGAATCGTTCTGTCGGCGAATCGTTCGTCATTGAAAAGTTCTGTCGGAGAAAAAATGAAACGTGAATCGTTCTGTCGGTGAACCGATCAACGGCGAAACAAATGTCGGAGAAATGTTTCAGAATCGTTTTTTATGGTAGGTAAGTCATCCAATAAAAAAAATCATTCAATTAGCTGCTTCCCTCTCCTACTATACTCGTGCATCTATCTCTTTCTTACTTACCCTAATTTAAACGGAGCGCAAATATCTATCTGCATGTGACATTTTGGTCGATAAATAATTATATATAGATTTGCTTCGGTAGGTTCAAATTATAGAAAATTTTATATTGCTTTTTATATAATTATATAGGTATATGTATATAAAAACAAACGAGCAAAGAGCATTATTCATGATCATTAAATATCAAACTGTTTAGGAAGTTAAGGATTTTGTACTTGCTTGTACCAATGTATGGAGAAATTAAATTCTCTAATATCTTTTTCATTGCATGCCGACAAATTCTGTGACTTAGCGACAAATTACGACACATTACCGACTAAATTTGGACGAAAACAGATCTTCGCTAGATGCCCTAGTTTTTGAGATACACATGTGGGCAAGCTGGGGACAGCTGACTCTGGCTTGGCCCACAATGACCCCTTTTAACTTCTAAACCACTGACCGACAAATTTTGAGATTTGGCAACTGATTTCGACTTATTGGCGACTAAATCTGGGAGAAAACAGATCTTCGCTAGGTGCTCTAGTTTTTGAGATACACATGTGGGCAAGCTGGGGACAGCTGACTCTGGCTTGGCCCACAATGACCCCTTATAACTTCTAAACCACTGATCGACAAATTCTGATATTTGGCGACAAATTTCGACCAATTATCGACTAAATTTTCGTGTTATCCAAATTAAAATGCGTGATGGTGGGCAAGCTGGGGTCAGCCACACACCGACAAATTCTGATATTTGGCGACAAATTTCGACCAATTATCGACTAAATTTTCGTGTTATCCAAATTAAAATGCGTGATGGTGGGCAAGCTGGGGTCAGCCACACGCTGTGGTCGGTGGCCCATTTGCACCGAGGAGAGTTTCTTTTGAGCGGAAAAGTTGTCAAACTAACAAGTCTGTCCAGTGCAGCAGTGGTAAACGGTAAGGTTAGAGCATGTGAACAACCATTTAAGAACAAACAAAATGCTGTAGGTACACTTGTTTATTTCACCTTAAAAAAATCCAAACGTTACTGATAGTTAAATTGTTAAACCTAACAAAAAGAAAATGACCTAAACATACAATTGTTAAAAATGAGCTAGAATTAATATTCCTCGCCGCCTTCTCCTTCCCCTTCGCCAGAGTCCATGCCGACTTCCTCGTAGTCCTTCTCCAGCGCGGCCAGATCCTCGCGAGCCTCGGAGAACTCTCCCTCCTCCATGCCCTCGCCGACGTACCAGTGCACAAACGCTCGCTTGGCATACATTAGATCAAACTTGTGGTTGAGCCGCGACCACGCCTCCGCAATGGCGGTCGTGTTAGATAACATACAAACAGCGCGCTGCACCTTCGCCAAGTCCCCGCCCGGCACCACGGTCGGCGGCTGATAGTTGATGCCCACCTTGAACCCGGTCGGGCACCAGTCGACAAACTGAATAGTCCTCTTCGTCTTGATGGTGCCAATAGCAGCATTCACATCCTTGGGTACGACATCGCCGCGGTACAACATGCAGCAGGCCATGTATTTTCCGTGTCGCGGGTCACATTTCACCATCTGGTTGGCGGGCTCGAAGCACGCGTTGGTGATCTCGGCCACTGACAGTTGTTCATGGTATGCTTTCTCGGCGGAGATGACCGGTGCATATGTCACAAGGGGGAAGTGAATACGAGGATATGGTACCAAGTTTGTCTGAAATTCGGTCAAGTCCACGTTCAAGGCGCCATCAAATCTCAAGGACGCAGTGATTGACGAAACTATTTGACCAATCAAGCGGTTTAGATTAGTGTACGTAGGCCTCTCAATATCCAAGTTCCTCCTGCATATGTCGTAGATAGCCTCGTTGTCCACCATGAACGCTGCATCAGAGTGTTCTAGTGTCGTGTGAGTAGTAAGGATGGAGTTGTACGGTTCTACGACGGCTGTAGAGATCTGTGGCGCGGGATAGATTGCAAATTCTAGTTTAGATTTCTTGCCGTAGTCGACAGAAAGTCTCTCCATAAGAAGGGATGCGAATCCCGACCCGGTGCCACCCCCAAAAGAGTGGAAAATAAGGAATCCCTGTAAGCCGGTGCACTGATCGGCAAGTTTTCGTACTCTGTCAAGCACCAAGTCCACGATTTCCTTACCGATGGTGTAGTGCCCTCGTGCGTAGTTGTTGGCGGCATCCTCCTTGCCAGTGATGAGCTGCTCCGGGTGGAACAGCTGGCGGTACGTGCCCGTACGCACCTCGTCCACTACGGTGGGCTCCAGGTCGATGAACACTGCTCTGGGCACATGCTTGCCAGCACCAGTCTCGCTGAAGAATGTGTTGAATGAGTCGTCACCTCCACCGACTGTTTTATCAGAGGGCATCTGCCCGTCCGGTTGGATGCCATGCTCCAAACAATACAATTCCCAACAGGCGTTCCCGATTTGCACGCCAGCCTGCCCGCCGTGTATAGATATACATTCACGCATGTTTTAGCTTGAAAACTGGATAAAATTACTTAAAAAATAGATTTTTTTATTTCACTTCGATGCTTAAAATTGCTGAACCTCCTGGATCAATTCAAAGTTTGAACTGTACAAAAAAGGAACGTCGTTCTGTTCCACGGTCCAAGTTTAAACTTTACTTTTTTATTTGAAATTCGTAACAATTTCTTCATGGTCTGTAAGGAACAAAAAGTTTTTACCACTTCGTTGAATAAAAATAATCATTTCACGTTTTTTTTGCATGTATTGCTTTAAAATCAAAGAGATCTCAGAAAAGAAAATGTGTTTGTTTAAAATAGTTATATCAAAAGTATTGTGCTAATATATAAGAAACTGCACGACGCATCATCAATAACAAAATAAGTTTAGTAATACTAGAAATGTGATTACCATGAATAAATATGTTTTTTTATGTGTACATTACTGTAAGTACCTAATATTTCTGCGTGATCAAACCGAGGAGCAGTGGAGCAGTATCTAATTTAATCTAATGTCGTAGTGTTAAGACGTATTTGGCTGAAATAAATGCACACAGTCGTGCGTTTGCCTAGGCGGCGACCGAATATCTTGGCAGGCGAACATCTGTGCAGGTCAGCTGCACACCTATAGAGTCCCACTTTTTTGTATAAAAATATTTTTAAATATATAAGCTGTTTAGAAAGGAGTAAGAAAAAGTTGATGAGTTGATGAGCAGTGGTGGCCGAGTGGTAACAGCCCCGACTTACGTGTTGTAGGTCGCGGGTTCAAACCCAGCCAGGCGCATTACTTTGTGTAATTTATTTCATCACCACTGCTCTCAAAACGGTGAAGGAAAACATCGTGAGGAAACCGGCATGTCCTAGAACCAAAAATTTGAAGACATGTGAAATCCACCAACCTGCACTGGGCCCGCGTGGTGGATTACGGCCCATTCCCTCCCTTAGAGAGGAGGCCTGTGTCCCTGCAGTGGGAACATTAAAAAGGCTGATGATGATGATGAAGAAAAAGTTGCGGAATGTACATGTACCTACATGGTTGATCGTAGCGAAACTGTTAACTTTTTCTTTTAGACAAAAGCATGAGTCACACGAATAAATATATATTTTTTTAATTCTGTTAACCCAGCCGTTCCGAGAAGTTGGCTTCAGAAAGTCACTGTTTTTGGGCGCTAGGCCCTTAATTGCCCAACTTAGGAGTCATCGACCTTGGATGCTCAGTAACCGATTTTCAGTCTTCAATCGAAGTGGCGCGCTTACTTACTTGCAGTGTTGCTGGCTAACTCTAGCCTTGAGCTAAATTACCTAAAATTGGATCAAACTTTACATCAAAGGACTGCAACAATCCAGTCCTTTGATGTAAAGTTCGTTTTTTAATTCTAGACTATGATTTGACAACTCAGAATGTCACTCTCTAGAAATAATATGTTCCCAATTTTCTGTAGTTTGACATTTTAAGTTGTCAAATCGTAGTCTAGGATTAATAAACGAACTTTACATGTCATAAAGGATCTATAACCTAAATAATCCTAGTTAGATGTAAATCTGTTATAGAAAGGCGGGATACAAGATATTTTTGAAAATTCTTGTTAGAAAATTCTTGTTCCAAAGTTTAGTTTTAATGTTTTAAGTAATAAGAAAAAAGCGTCATCTTACACGCAGTTGAACAAGCCTCCCCAGCACTTCAGACGCAAGCCTTTCTGATAATTATATTATGTTTAGGATTCCCTTGAATCCTATGCATCAAAGAAAAAAAGAAACATATAAAAAACATCTAACATAACAAGAAAGTAGTAACTCTATTAAATTAGTTCCGCTACTCGACACAGCATTCATTAAGTTGCGCTAAATGCATACTAGATGGCGCTAGTAACGTCGCACCAAACCTTTCCTAGTAATATAGGTTTTTGTCTTATCAAAGACTTTCTAAAGTAGTTCCAAATTTCATAAGTACTATAAGTGTGAACTAGGCAGTTCTTCTAGGTTTTTTTTTAATGTTTTAAATTGTTTGCCCTCTGTTGAGCTGGGCTAACAAACTTCCAAAAAGTTTCGTCAATATTAAGAGGACAGTGCAATAAATAATTTAGAAGAATATTTAAATAATAATATGACACTTAGTTTAAGGATTGCTGTGAAGATAAAAAGTAGAAACGTAAATAAGATTTTGTTCAAGTGAGTTATAGGAATTTATCGAAAGAAAAGGATTTATAGGTTATAAAATATTAATGATCACAGTTTTACTTTTTAAAAATTTGATTGTCTGAATGTATAATTATGTGTTTTAAGTTAATTTTGAATTGCCTATTTAAATTAAAGCGGCTCCAATAGGCATGGGGTTTTTTATGGTGGAAAAAATCATCTAATGACGAATCCCGCCATTGGGCGGAGCGGGAGAATAACATGGTAAAGTCCAGCTCCATGTCTTATTATCATAAGAGTAGTTAGGCTAAGAAGTCGCAAAGTGGTTTTAAACTGCGGCCGCCACGGTTGCGGGCCCGCAACTGTTGATTTTAAATGTTCTAATGTAATTAGAACTGGGGGCTTAGACAAAGTAACAATTTAAAAACGATAACGAAGTTAGAAAATGACTAAAATGTATGGGATTGACATAAGCCGCGTTAAGTCACGTGGTCAACCGACATCGTTATCGTCATTTTGTAGACAATGTTACATTTCATAACGAACCCATAAAGTAACGAATCGTTATCGTGTTTATTCCATACAAATGCGTAGCCAAGCAGCACTTTTAGTGTTCGTCTTCGCCTCAGTCGTGATCGTCAATAAAGATAACGAAACGAACGCTAAAACGTTGTAGTTATTGAAACAATATGGCCGGATTTCATTCGTCAGCTGATTTTTAACATTGCTTGATGACATACTTTTGGTATTTGTTTTGTGTTAGAGGCATTACTGCAGATCAATTAAATTATAAAATGCATTTTCTTCGTTTATTATGGGCTTCGCACAATGAGAACGCCAGGGATAGGCGCCATGTAACATAAACACACAAAGATTATAAGTACTTCATTTTTAAGATGGTGTCATTGCTTACATTACATACTAGTGATTAAAACTTGGATTTTCTTACGTTTCCATATACTCAAGCAGTGTTGACAATTGTTCGGGAATTACTCACACTTTGGATTCCATTTAACTGTATAATTTCACTCAAGTAAAACGATTTTAGTTAAAACAAAGACTATAATACTAGAAATTACGTGGACTGTCTTACGCGAGTGCTAGTTCGAAACTGAACTAATAAAGTCATATTTGTGGGAATCACTGGTTAAGTTAGCATAGGTACCCACGACCCTTGAGCCCAGTGGTTATCGGATGTTCACGTCTGGGCTGAGGGCATCGCAGCACTACCACTTGAAGACCACCGGCACGGCGACCACCGTTCCGATCCCGTGACGTCACCCAGCACTCCAACGTCCCTGACTGTAATGACTTCACCCTCATAAAGTACGGTGATCGCCAACAACTCACTTATTCTTATTAGTAAAATTCGAAAACAGCAATATTTGATCCGATTTGAACTTCTTGACTGACACTGACAGCTAAATGTTCGATAACATAAACAATATTTTCGTTTTTTAACGAATAAACAAATCGACACAACGATCGCGATCATAGTGTTACATTGGCTAGGAAATGTTTATCGTTATCTCAGAGACGATGACGAATTTAGATATCGTTTCGGTACAAAACGATGTTACTTTGTCTAAGCCCCCTGGTTAGTTTTAACCAAACTAACATTAATTTAAATGTTATATTAGTAAATTTAATTTTTTACTTTCACGTCTACACACGTCTTCATCTCTTTTTTTTCCAATTCTCCTTTCGCAGGTATGCTGGAAGAGATTTCTTAAGAAATAAGCATCACCTTTGTACCTATTCTCCTGTTTTCTACATTTTTTCTCCTACTATATATTGTGTGTACATGAATTGTTAAATAAATAAATAAATTGAACATGTGATTATTAATCTACATTTCTTTACCTTTCTCTTTTATTCATTATTACAAGTTTTTATTTAGTTTCACCTGTGCCGATGTTTGTGATCAAATCTTGTAAATTAAATATGTACCACTCCCGGTTACCGATTGAGCTAAAATTTTGCACGCATGTGTTAATCAGATAACAATGCAAAATTATTATTATGTCGTGGAGTTGATCTGATGATGGAACCGTATGGTGGCCATAGCAACTTTGTAATCAAACGACACAACCTAATGTCATCGGATTTAGGCTCGTGTGATTCTTCTTGACGAGTTTTAAACATATAGGTATATACCACGCTTTAAAAACTTTCTTTGAAAAAAATATTTTCATTGAAAACTAGATAGCTAATCAAACATGCGGCGGTAAGCGATAGTCGTCTAAAGGTCTCTGCACACAGCCGGCGTGGCGTGGCGGTGCGCGGCGTGGTGGGGCGGCGACGCTGTGCTGGCGCGGCGGCATCGGTCACACTGCGGGCGCGATCACGCCGACATTATACGCTATTCATTCATCAAAAAGATTTTGAGCGATTCAGACGAGGAAACGCTCTTGTTCTTATTTGTGCTAACTAATCAAAAACAACGTAAACGGAAATGGGTGCATGAAATAAATCAAAACCGTCGTAATTATGGGGAGCCGCTTCTGACTTGTATTCCCGCTCGGCGTGGCGGCGGCGTGGCGCGACGGTTACCGTCGCGTCGAGCGCGACGGCTCTGTGTGGCGTTGTCCGTAATATCTAGTACATTACAACTGCTCAGTGTCGTGTCGCCGTCCCGTTCCGCCGCGCCACGCCCGCTGTTTGCAGAGACCTTTAGACGACTAGCATGTGTGGAGCCGCCAGAGGCCTGCAGCGCCAGAGCCGTGACAGAAACCATGCCTGCTACACGTTGCATGTTCGCCTAAATACTGCATGCTTACTTGTATACCTGGTGTGTGCCTGTTTACATGTTGCATACTTACTGCATGCATGATTTGTGCTTAGTTGCATGCCTGTTTTGTTGTATGAAAAAAACCTACAAAATTATGCTTTGAAATATAAATTTATGTTTAATCATTATTGTGACTAGAGAAATTGCGGGACACAATTTCAGGATTTTGAACTTCGGGATTTTTCTTTCAACTAAACAACCGTTCGGCGTTTAAATTATCAGGATTTTGTCAATCGGTCTTTTAAAATTTGGGATTTGGATACATACCCATACCGGAACAGGTGAAAATAAATCAAAGCTTGTAAAAGAGAAAGTTTTGTAGTCGAGAAGTAAGGACAGCTCGCTGGTCGTATATAATCGGTTGTAGT
Organism: Mythimna loreyi; assembly: GCA_029852875.1. Classification (NCBI taxonomy): domain Eukaryota; kingdom Metazoa; phylum Arthropoda; class Insecta; order Lepidoptera; family Noctuidae; genus Mythimna; species Mythimna loreyi. The sequence goes on along the minus strand of CM056777.1, from coordinate 29,340,812 downwards.
AAGAAATGACCTAACACAATACTCCGAAGCCATTCCGTCTTATTAGTTGCGACCCGTGGAATCTTTTATTCAATTTGTCGTCGATGTTGCACTGTGCCGCAAAGTTCGTCGTTGCAACGGCCTCAGGTAAGCAGGGCTGACACGAAAGCTACAGTCACCTTAAAAACAGTTGAAAACTTGGGCGGAATTATGTAGATTTTGAGGCAAAAATTTTACTATCATTTGGAACGTCTAATTTTAGCAGTTATTATTCCATAATAATAACGACGTGATAAAAACAAAATAAATTAAAAAAATTGAGTTCAGCGCCATCTAGCGTAATCTTGGTCGTACTTAAGTACAAGAACAGTAAAAAAATAAACAAAATCCTTTTTGTTTAGTCTTTTGTCTGTTTCTTCTTTTTGTTTTTCTGTTGTCTATTTTTTAGGGTTCCGTAGTTAACAACACAGTTAACAACTATAAGGGTTCCTTATAGTTTCGCTAAGTCTGTCTGTCTTTCTGTCCGTCCGCGGATAATCTCAGCGACCGTTAGCACTAGAAAGTCGAAATTTGGCACCAATATGTTCATCAATCACGCCGACAAAGTAGTAAGATAAAAAGTAGATGTTCAGCGTAGGGTTCCGTAGTTTCCCGTCCGTCACAAATTTTTCACAATGTAACAGAGTAGCCCATGTAAAAATTAGTAAACCATTTTCCCGACAGATGGCGCTGTACCCGGTGGTAATTATGGACTGCGTGAACCGATTTTAATCTTTTCGTATGTTTATTTGAAAGAAGATACGCTCAGTATAATGAAATATGTAAAAAGTTTAAAAAAATACTTGCATGTACGGTTAAATTACAAAATTAGTTCAGAACGTGCTTTTTTGAAATTTTTAAAAAACTGTTCATCAAATTTTAAATTCGAATTAATTTTTCCAGAAAGTTTAATTAAAGTTCTACATTAGAGTTTTTTTTCATATATTCTAAAATTTGGCCTTGTTTTTTACTTTTGTAGCGTTTATTTCCGAAAATATTAACATTATCAAAAAATTATGTTACGGAAGCCTTAATCATTTTTAAATACCTATCCAACAATATTTCACACGTTATGGTAGAAATAAAATAAAAACCACTTTACGTGTAGAGAAGGTACCCTAATAAAACATTTTTTACTACTTTTTGTTGGTGCACTTTGTCGGCGTGGTTGAAATACATGTTGCTACCAAATTTCAGCTTTCTAGTGCTAGCGGTCGCTGAGATTATCCGCGGACGGACAGGCAGACTGACTTGGCGAAACTATAAGGGTTCCTTGTTGACTACGGAACCCTAAAATAATGCGTCTAACTTTTGAATCACAAGTTTAGAAAATATGGAAAAAAAATTATAAGTATAACTTTATAAACCCTTTCTATGAAAATTATTTTAGACTTGATAGGATGCAGGGGCGTAGCTACCGCCGTATCTGCCGTATCAATTATACTGGGCCCCCGCGGTACAGGGGCCCCGACCTAGGCAAATATTCGCAACATGCTATCCACAACCGTCTCATAGGGCAGCTAAGCATCTGTAAAAAAAATACTTTTTTTTTTATACGGGCCCCTCGAAGGACTGTTTATACGGGGCCCCTGTGGGACTAGCTACGCCACTGATAGGATGAACCCTTTTTGAAAACATAAAAAAAAAACTCTGAACCGCATAAAAACCTTTACAAATTTTCTTCTTGACATAGAAAATCATCCAACGCTATGCGCTAGAGTGTGAGAAGTACGCTCTAGGGCTGAGCACTAGGGTGTGTTAGACTTTTACTGAGTATAATCAACACTTATGTTTCTTTTAGTTTTCTGTTTTTTTTCGCCCTGCGTTCCGGGAAACCGGGGTTCCATTTCGGACTACCCTAGCCCCAGTAGGCTCCTCACTGCAGAGATAATCTGGCCAAATGGGGCTTCCTTGACCCATCGCAAGTACAGTGCCAGTGTGGAGCCCCTTCACAGGTTATGCGTCATCTCCTTTCTTGCACTACCACCTGCACCTTTAATGACTTGTACGAGGCCAATGAGAGAGTTGTCCAGGTGGCTAAATATTGGTCGGACAAAATTTGAGTCAAATCGACACGAAAAGAAGAAGAAAAAGTAAGCTCCGGTCCTGTTGGCCGCCTATGGTTTTTCTGACACCTCTTTACGCGTAACGTTACGCGTCGTTGACGATTCGAGCTCCGTCCGGACTGATATTGGATGCCCTGACGGCGAACTACCCGTCGCTCGCTGTCCGCAAGCGTATGCCTAATTTTACTATAACTTCAACACTAAACACGTATGAGCAATACACACATCTAAATAAACCAATAACACGATGCTACAGATACATTAATGATACCCATATATAGTAGCGAGAATGCTGTTTCTAGGAATTGTGAAATTTAGCTCACAATATTGTCCAATAACAGAATGAGAATTTTGTGATTGGTTGATGTTGTAACGACCAACCGACCAATGGCTGTTGAATTTAGTTTATTTCAGTTCTATAAGTCTAGTGCAACGAGCAAACAAACTTTAAAGTTAGGAGTTGAAGAGAGTCTGATTGCAGCGTACTCACTACTCCAACTGGAACTGCAGCAAAAGCATTTATTTTTCAAGAGGCATTCCAAGTGTTCCTGATACCATTTGGTTTGAGTTTTGAGAGTGTTTGAAAATAGTTTCTACTTTAGTTTTCTTTAATTTGATATATAAAGCTTGACTGATATGATGGTAACTAGTAATGCAATCTTTGGTGAGGCACACTAGTTTATTAAGAGCTTTTTAGTTTTGAACACACCTAAATTATAATCGGACGGGAAGCAGGCAAACTGTTCCAGTTCTTCGCCGCGTACATACGCGGCATAACGCTTAGTTCGGACCGTAGAAGTTTAAACGACGTGTGGGTGGATATTCGCCGTACGTGGAGTGTCCGATGGTAGAGCTGAGATGGCGGAATCAAGTCAAGCAATTTCCGCGCACATCTTAAAATGTATCCTGTAAAATACCGAAAGCTTGGCTACTCTACGTCTGTGCTAAAGGATTTGTAGATTGGATTATTCTAAATCTGGATTAGAATATAGGGTAGAAATCTATTGCATTCAGAACATTTATTAATTAAAATATTCTGATAAATTCAAACAAGAAGCCGTTGTCGACAACCCTGTAGCGCTGTTCTTCATATTGATATTATTGAATTATTCCCGTCGTCAGCCAGTACTGAATGATATCTATGCAAAATATATATATATATACTAGCTGCTGCCATCGGTTTCGCTCGTGAAAGTAGGTTTCTCTATTCAAACTTTGGAACCCTGTTTCATTCCTATAAAATATCACTATGCTCACCTATGTACATGCTCACTTATGAAATAAAATTAAACTATGTGTAAAGTACTCGTATTATGCTTCTTGTCTCAGTTCGGTTGTGCGATATGTTAGTCTCGTGACCTGTATTGTACTCAGTGGCGGTGGTGCCCAACTTCATCATCATCCTACCCTTATCCTATATTACTTGGAGTCGGCGCAACATGTTTTTTTCTTCCAGTCTGTCCCGTCACCCGTCACTCTATCACTCCCTTTTCTTTCATAGTACTTGTCACACAAACCATCCATCTCTTCTTCGGCCTCTCTCTTCTTTTTCATCTACGTGTAAACTCAGAACACTTTTGGAACATGCGTTTCATCTCACCCCTTCATATGATTATATCAAGACAAACGATTTCGTTTCAACTTTTCAGTCACTGGTGTCACTTTCAGACTTCCCATATACTAATTTCTCACTTCATCCATTCTCGTCATACGACACATCCATCTCAACATCTCCGCTACTAGCAGTCTGTTTCCATCCATTTTTTTCACAGCCCAACATTCTGATCCATACAGTATGACAGGTCTTATCACGGACTTGTAAATTTTGCCCTTCATCTTGAGGGGCATCCGTGGGTCACAAGTTGTTCCCGTGCAGTGTCCAAGTTATGACCTTCTTCAAATATTTTTGGGAAATATATAACATGGTGTAAAAAAATATTGAAATCGATTCAGTTACTGATTCTAAACAAACTGTAGTCGCCATAAAACAATCTAGGGGGTGTTGAAGGTTGTATATGAGAATCTTACTCCTTGAGTTAATAAACTTGGAACTTAGCACAAATTCCGATCAACATAAATAGTAACTGTCATTAACCGTTTTTCAAAACTATAATAAAAATACGATTAAATACTTCACTCCGTACGCACAATGAATGTACTCCTGAATTTATTGAAATAAATAGTACTGAGTGGAAACTACATTATTTTGGTCGAAATATTGTGCTCTGATTTATAGAATTGAAGATCATTAAAATGTGATGCTTATTTGGAAGTACAATGCTGTTTAATTTTGCGGTAAAATCAGTTTGCTGTTTCGTGTCTGAATGATGCTCACTTTTTGAAAAATTTTACCAATCTACCAAAATACCTATTAAAAATAAATCGCTGAATAGACCAATTTTGACTTAACTTATTTCGAATAACTGTTCATTTTTTGTTGTGTTTGTCATTGTCAGGAGAAGTTTCTTATGAAACAAAAAAATAGGCTATCGTAGGTTTTTTTTTGTTTTTTTTTTTAGTGTTCAGTAGGATAGAGTAGTGTATAATAGGGTAGAGTTGGGTAGAATAAGGTAGAGTAATCAGTTGACAAAAACTAGTTGTAATATATAACGTTATCGTGCATAATTTTGCTATTTATTTAAAAATGTATGAATTTAAATATCAATAAGTTGTAGGATTACTTATAATTACAGTAAGTTGTAGTACTACTTATAATTACAGTAAGTTGTAGTACTACTTATAATTACAGTAAGTTGTAGTATTACTTATAATTACAATAAGTTGTAGTACTACTTATAATTACAGTAAGTTGTAGTATTACTTATAATTACAATAAGTTGTAGTATTACTTAAAATTACAGCGAGTTGTAGTATTACGTCTAATTATAGCAACTTGAAGTATTACTCATAATTGTAGCAAGTTGTAGTACATATTACTCATATGTAGTTACATAAAGTTCTAGTATTACTTATATATAATTACAATAACTTGTAGTAGCACTTATGTATAGTTAATATTAGTTGTTATAGTACTTAATTGCAGTAACTTTTAGTAGTTCTTGTTAACTGAACTTTTGAAAGACTTTAACGGGACAGATATGTTAACAGCGTTAGTGATAACGCTGTTAACATATACAGCGTTAGTGATAACGCTCTTACCATATCTGAATTTGGTTTGCACAAATACTTTTTAATTTGGAATCACGAAGAAGAAGTTGTTTCTTTGCCAAGTCCGTTACAACACTAGAACATTTTAAACATTGACTAAAAAATAATGCTTTGGCACTAATCTAATAACTCCAAACATTCCCCAAACCTGTATGATCAAAATACTTGCAACTTCCTTTCAGAAAGTAAAACCAATTAAAACACAAAATGGCTTTCAGTATCCCCCAATCATTTGACTAGTTTCACTCCTTACTCACGTGTCTTTTTGAAACAAAAAATACTTTATAAAGTAGTTTTTCAATACTCTACCTTCGCTAATAGTTAATTCAGTTATTACACTATCAATTTTACCTCCAAAAGCAATTCATAAAAGTTTTATCTGAAATAATAAAGACCCAAATATGTTCGAACAAACTTAAATAAAACCAAACTTTACAGTTTAATAAAATAGTTTACGTTTTTCGTAAACTAATACCAGTATACAGATCGATATAGGTTATACAGGAAAAGTTTTAAAACAAGTTTAAAGAGTTTATTAGTTGGTCGCGTGAATAGTTATTTGGTGGCGAGTGAGGCGGAGCGCAGTCGCGTCTGCGCGCTGTGGCCGCCGCGCGCCGAATGATGCGCCGCGCGATCCGTATGCCTCGTGCGTCTCGCGGGCCGGGGCACCCGCGCGCCGAGCGAGACAGACATATTTCCCGCGCCAGCCCACCCGCGCCGCCCTGCACTCAGGCCACGCTCCTCTCAATAATACATTCTAATTCCACTTACATGTAAATGCGTCCCGGTTTAACAAGCCTGATAAAACTTACAATATGTGTAACGAACGCCCTTTGAATCTCAAGCGGCCAAACTTTGCTCAACTTGATCGCGTAACACTGTATAAATAAAAAATTGTAAGGTACTTAACTATTTAACGAAAAATACTCAAATTGTAATCAACACAATAAACTTCAATGAATTTTTCGCATTCTTCGTTATTACGTATAATACAAGCTATAATAATACAAGCAAGTGCCTTACATTGTGTTATGATCCAGGTAACTGAATCGTTCTGACCAATTTCTAATCAAGAATGGCCTTATAAAGTTGTTTGAGTTTCATGACCGTCGGTCGGCACACTGCGGTGGACCTTCTGCGGCGTGCCTGCGTGGCGGCCCGCTAAGGCTGCGCACACGGTGCTCCGGCGGCGCGACTTGCGCGCGATCATCCGCTTTTCTCTCGCATTCCGCCCAAAAACGCTCGCTCAATTTTCATTATGACGTCGATTTCGAACGTCATCATATAAATAAAGGGTGTCGTATGTCCGCGGGGGTCGGATCCACGCCGCGCCGCAGCGCACGCCCCGCGCTATCGATCCTTGCGCGCTGGTTCCGCGCCGCGCACGGGCGGCGGGGGCCGGCCGCCCGCAAGCCGCCCGCACGCCGCTCTAGTCATGCGCGATTCCTCCTCGGTACCGCATCGACCGACACGCGCCGAGTGGGATTAAACGCGCGAGTGCCGCGGCCGCGCTCGGCAGGCTCGCGATCCACTCGCTCACTGACGACATTGGCGCGCCGCCCGGACTCGCTCGCACCCCATGTGTATCCCACCCACTGCCCCATTGACCCCGACAGGCCCGCTGGACATGCTCTGCAGTTAATCGCGCCGCCGCTGCCCGCGAACACCGGCCGCTCCGCCAGCCTGCACCAGCCACACAGGTACGTGCTCTCCGCAGGGTCGGCGGCGCAGAGCCCGGCAGCACTCGGCGCGACCCAGCACTCACCAAGTGACACAGTTTCGTTTATGTAAGTGCGTCCGTCGATATCCAAGCAGGGGAGGGGGAGAGGCGAGATGGATGATCCCTAAAAAAAATAACAGTGGTTTAAAGTCATTAGTTTCGTTTAAATTCAACGGAAACAAAAATTACAATAGTTATGAATTAGGCGGTTGTAGGTCTGATCTCTAGAACCACATCCTGACACCTTGACACATGACACTGAACTCAAAACCCGTGATTTAGAATTAAGGCTTTGCGTTGCTACATTGCGATTTAAGCTAAGCGTGTCACAGTGTACAGCGAGGCGATTGCTATTGCATGTTTTATGATCGCAATATAGTCGGAGACGTCGTGTGAATCATAGATGGAGGATAGGAGGAGGCCGCGGTGTGGGCTCACGCAGCCGGGGGCGCTGGCACGCACCCCTCGACACGTCTATTGCAATGCGAATGAGTCCAGGCCGTGGGGAGCACGCGCCGACCTGTCTGTCACGACAACATTCCGCACCACTACTGACAACTAGTACTACCCCAGCGCGTTGAAATCTTTTCATAGAACACGGGAACATTCAAGTGAATCGAAAAAGTTCTACAGAGTCAATGCATCCTAATGTTAGGTGTTACCGATGTTGGAAATACTACGAAACAAGGCAACTAACCACCTTAGTGTCAAATTCTCGCTTGCGACTAACCAATATCATTAACTACGAGAAAAAAACCGATAACTCAACTAAACTGAAACACTGCTATGCAGTACAGTGAATAAAAAGCCGCTAAAACAGTAATAACATTCGGTGGCTTTTGGAACCTTCAGAATGCTCTGTAGCCGTGACACGTTATTGTAATTCGTGCCTCTTCGTTACGAGGATGAATAGAAGTCCATACAATAGTTGCTATTGGTCAGTAATCATGGTAATTAAAGATATTATATTAGTTGATTTACGGCTTAAAACTTTATAAACAAACGAGACGTTGATAACAGAACTTTTAATGATCTCAACTGATTGATAACAAACCAGCTCCTTCCATCGTTCTGCACTTAGTTGTCAACAGATTAAGTACCAAACACTTCTACAGTTTGAAAGGAACCGAGATACTTGGACGCGATCCGGTAGTTAATTCGAAGAGAATATTCCGCTAAAACATCATAAAACTTTAGTCTAATAATAAAGACAACATAAAAGTCCAAATAAAACCCTTATCAAACAATCTAAATCATATGTTTTAACTTTAAAACATGTAAATGATTAAAAACAAGTTATAATGAACAAACTTTTAAAACACTTATACAAATAAAAGTTCTAATCACAAAACGGGTCGCACTTGCTACGAAAACAAGTGCTTACGCTACGATACAGCACTGTCGTAGACGCATGTTAAGTTGCGTAGCACTTTGGCATACCCGTGTGAAGACGCGTAGCACTGTCGTAGATCCGCACGAAGTTGCGTAGCACTTTCGTAGACCCACTCAAAGTTGCGTAGCATTTGTAGCAAACACTTAAAACTATGTTCTACATCCTTTTAAAGAAAATTTCTCTCAATTCACTTGACTCAGTCACCAAAGGAAAATAAGATTTTATTTATACTTTCAAAACAAGCTTATGTCACGCGGAATAGTACTCATCAAGACCATTCCGAAGAGCCAAACTTACACATCCAAATGTCAGCTCAATCGGTTGAGGATAACTATTGCAAAATTTATTTGCAAGATAATAGATTCATTAACAAATATACAAACATAAACATTGCAAGATAAATTAAAGATTCAAAAAATATTTTCAAAGTTAAGTCAAGCCAAACTTTTATAAGTAATTATTTATAGAGCCATCATAAGTCAAAATTACTATAAGATTTTAAATTGACATCTTATAAGATCAAAACTTTAAAATCAAACAAATCATATAGCTATTTAGAATCAAGAAATCACCATCCCCAGAAACTGTCAAAAACGAATAAGACTAATGAACGTGAACTTCTCAAATAATTTGTTAAGAACTCGACGAAAAATTACTCAATCAAAAACAACGTCATAATTGTATACTACATGTTTACGATAAACCTTGTTTGTTTACATAAAGCTCCCATATAGTGGACGCCACTCCAAAAACTAATTATTGTTTACAAACATCAACGTATTTCTCGTGAAATGGATAAAGCTCCGCCAGCTGATGTGTCCGTCCATTCATTAAATTAATAAACGATTGATATGTGAGCGTAGGAAGCTGCGGCGCGTCCACACGCGCCACACACTCAATAACTGGATTTATGCTTTATTCATTTATACACTATTTCAATCATTAACCTATAAATGATAATGATAAATGATCTTTATTTTGTAAGTAGGTTTTAAAAAACACTTTTACACGTCATTTTTTTATGCTAGATGAGTCCGGTGTTTCCTAGCTGACTACCCTGAGAAGAAACACCGAAACAAACTCAGGGGTCAAAGTCTCTTTTAAAGTCCATACAGAAAATATGTATTGGTCAAATCACATAAGAACATATAGACACTTTATTCAATTAAAACAATTAAATTGTTACACCATAATATCTGTTTCTCAGCGAAATATCATAATAATATTTATTTCATAAATGTTGAAAGTGACTAGTAAATTATAACATCTATCCAATTGTGAGAACTCAATTCAATATTAGATTCTAGACCTGTGTGACAAAACTACAGACTCACACCATTAAACCATTAATCCAACAATTAAGATAGCACTTACGTATTATACACATTAAGGACATGTATTATATTCGAGAGATACCTATATAATATTCTTTAATATAAACTTAACTATAAATACTTTCATACTAATCAACTATGTACACGTTTAGGTAGTTTTATATATTCAGAAGTAAAGTCATTAGTAAACATAAAATCATAATTTTAAAATAAACTCTACTACGAGTTAGGAAATATGTTTTTAGTTTGATCTGAGTTTCTTCAATCTTTCGACTACCGTAATTGCAGACACAATCAAAAGATTATACATAGGTGTGTGTGCACCGGTGTCTTCTTGAGGCTTAATGAATTAAGAGCTCATTAGAATTAGCACATGTATTTTCAGCGAACATGCAAGTTGCTACGACCAGTCCAGCTCTAAAAGCATTCCCGGAGCTGAGGGTTGGTGCGAAAGCGTTACACCGCTCTCTGGGAATAAGGCAAGGAAGGCACGGGGTAGGTTCTTTAGTCAGTAAGAATCTGACACTGTTTCCCGCTCCACCCAAGAGCGGGATTCGTCATTCGATGATTTTTACCTACCATAAAAAAAAGCTCTAAAAGCATTATTATAGTGTAGTGTGTACTAGCGACCCGCCCCAGCTTCGCACGGTTCCAATGTTGATATTATACATGTATTATACATATAAACCTTCCACTTAAATCACTCTATCTAATAAAAAATACCGCATCGAAATCTGTTGCTTAGTTCTAAAAATCTAAGCATACATAGGGACAGACAGCGGACTTTGTTTTTGCATATAAATCTTCGTTTCATTACATAGTATTGTAATGAAACGAAGATTTATATGCACCATCCTTCGTGTACCGACTGAAGACGTACTTCAGTAAGCCTTGACAAAGTTAATTTAACTAAAGTACAAGTGACTGATGAAATATTGGGAGAATAGAGATTCAGAGCTTGATACTCCATACACATCATCACCATTTTAGTCAAAAGACGTTCACTGTTAGACTCAGGCTTCCTCTAAGTGTCGCCATAACGCTCTGTCATGAAGGTCTCGCCTCCATCGCATTCCCGTGACCCATAACCCGCACTAATATTACCAAGTATCTCTTTATTTCCGTTTTTGATAGCTGGAAGATAAGATATAAAGAATATTTGTGATTTAATCCGCATGACAAGAACTCGCTGGAATGGTCTCTTGGGGTAACAAAACCCTCAACACCGTGCCGAGAGTAGAAGACAACGTTCATTCATATAAATAACCCCAAAATACATTTGCCTATAAAAGGTGGTGATACACTTGCCCGTACTTAATACAAAAGTATGCAAGAAGTTGGCATTCCAGTGTACTATACCAAGTTTTGTATGGTGTATGGTACCAGTGCTATACACTGTCCATACTATACTACTAGCAACTAAATGATAAATGATATTTATTTTGTAAATAGGTTTTAAAATAACACTTTTACACGTCAATATTTTTTCTTTTCGTCAGTTTAAGCTAGATGAGTCCGGTGTTTCCTAGCTGACTACCCTGAGAAGAAACATCGAAACAAACTCAGGGGTCAGATTAGATGTATACTTACACTAAATGGTCTTTTGGATTCTAATCTAACAAACGATTTCTTTGCGGATGATTGGTAGATGATTCTATTGGCATGTTAGAAGAAATTGTTTTGTTTAGTAACTGCAACTCGTTGTAAATAATTAAAATAAATAAATAGTTAAGTGTAAAGCCATGTGTATCGCTGCCTTAATCTTTTGAATAACGTAATTAGAGGCATAATGGAAAGACAATAGGCGTTCGCTTGGGGCTCAAGAGTTTAACTTTTTATTTTTATTTAATGTCTTTACCATGGATACAAGTTCTTCAGTCTGAATAAAAGAGATTTTATGTTTCTAATTAATTAGTTTAAATTTAATTTATAAGAATATGGATGTAAAAATTCTAATTTTTTTCTACTAATACCTTGTCACCAAACTTCACTGAGGTAGATATTCAAATTTTATCCTCTATTTTACTGAGATCGCGCTTGTTTCAATTATTTATTTATTATAAACTTAATTACACCTCATAATATGGACAGAATATACATTTACAAAAACGAAGTGTACGGTGGGCGGTCTTATCGCACAATTATTCCACATGTTCCAGAAACTTAAGATACAAAACAATAGTACTAGAAATCAATTAAGCGATTCATTAAAACACCCACAAAGTAATTAATAAATAATAAAGTAACTAAAAAATAATTTAAACAGTCACTCGAAGAAATCCCGCTACACATTAATATTTGTATTGTTTTCTTAGTTGGTTAACCGTTGGCTTGCTACATGCTTTAGTGCATACTTTAATTGCACTCCTATGTTGATCGTAAAGTAATCGACTAAAGGCATAGAGCAAAAAATCAACCACCTCCAAGTATAGCAACAAATTGATTGAAAAATAAAAAATAACTTACCTTGGCATACTATTGCTGCCGTATTTTTGGGCAAGTTATAGAAGAAGAAAAGAAAGAAAAGAAGAAAAAGAAAGAAAAAAGTATAGGTGTGTTGAAGCAATCAGCGCCATCTAGTAAACACCGCGCCACCTACTGAAGACGTTGGACTGATCGTTGCAATTGATTGGTCGTTTTGACATTGACACTAGTGACAGCTCGCGGAGGGCGCGCTCACGCATCCGTTTCCGGAAAAAATTCGTCAGCCATTACTTATGCGTTTTGAACGAGCAACACGCTCTTTTTATATTAACACGAAAAACCGAAATTGTACTTATATTTTCATACAATAAACTTCGTATCCAGTCATTTTGAAATATTATTGAAGAGCTCCTGCCCACCTACACACACACACAAGCCCAAACATTGGACCTTCGAGCCACATAGAAGATCAGCGACGACACGTGCCGGGCTGAAGAAGCGAGGAAGCGAGCGGAACTTCAAAGTTGAAGTACGTTGAGGACACTTGGAAGCCCAACCAGGAAAAATACTGAGCAGCAGCCAGCAACGGTCAGGTTATCCGGTCACCCCTTTTCCCTCCTCCCTGTGTCTTCGCCTTGTGTTAATATCGTGCCTATACGTTTCAGATCTGATTGTGTGAAGTGGTATTGCTGAGCCCTTTCTCAGGTAGGAGAACACGACTGGACACGACTGTGAGTACCTACTGTATTCTACTTTCATAAACCACCAAAATGAGTGAGGATGATACTTGCACCTTATTTGATCTTAAAAAGCAGAGAGGGGTCATAAAAGGTCGATTAACATTGTTTGCCAATTACATAAATAAACTCCAAAATTCATATGTAGATTCCGTGATTAAAACCCAAATAAAAATGCGTATTCATTCGGCAGCCATTTTCTTTTCCGATTTTAATGACGTGCAGTCTAAGATAGAAATAATGGTAGACGAGAAAGATCTAGCAACTCATTTAGATTATCGGGATACGTTTGAAGAACAATATTATTCGATTATGTCTTTAGCAAAAAACATGATAGGTGAGTGTGAGTTAAATAATTCTCAGTGTAATAGCTCTGGTAAACCTATGTCTATTAAATTACCTCAAATAAAATTACCGGTCTTTGACGGTTCCTTCGATAGTTGGTTGGAGTTTAGGAACTCATATGTATCAATGATACACGATCGCGGTGACTTGGATCTTATTCAGAAGTTTCAATACCTAAAGTCGTCTCTAAGTGGATCCGCCTTGCAGGTTATCAGTTCCTTAGAATTTACAGCGCCCAACTATTGCCACGCGTGGGAGCTACTAGAGGCTAGGTATCAAAATAATAGGCTACTAATACATAACCATGTGAAAGCTTTGTTTACGGCACCTTCACTAAATAAGGAATGTCCATCACAAATTAGAACGTTAGTAGATACCGTATTACGTAATATTAGAGCACTAAATTCCCTAAAAGACCTGGACACCACTCTCGAAGATATGCTTATCATCTACTTAGTTGTCAGTAAACTCGATTCGTCTACGGAACGCGAATGGGAGAGTTACAAAAGCACTCTAACCTGTGATTCAAATAAAACTTATAAGTCTTTAAAACTTGAAGACTTATTAACGTTTTTAAATAATAGGTCTGACGTGTTGGATATGATTAAATCAGGTAGCAGTAAAAATAATCAGTCACATTCACAAAATAAAAATGAAGGTAAACCGACAGGTGATCATAAAAAACAGTCAAATCCTCAAATTACGCATAGTTACACGAGCGCGAATAATAATAAAGACGCGTCGGGTAGCAAAAGTAAAATAAATAAACGTAACCTAATATGCCCGTTATGTAGTGGTAATCATGCGTTATATTCATGTGTCAAGTTTTTAAACATGTCGGTACAAGAAAGGTTGAATTTAGTACAGTTAAAAGGTATTTGTCGTAACTGTTTACGCACAAATAATCACACAATTGAAAATTGCAATTTCGGTCCGTGTAAATTATGTCAACAAAAACATAACGCGTTAATTCACGTTGACAATAATAACGTTATTCCTAATACGTCGTCGCTACAACCGTCCGTTATCAATAATACGTTGCCGCAGTCTTCGGTTTTACACAGCGTTAGTAAAACAGCTGACAATATTGGTAACAATCATAGTTGTAACGCGTTCACGGGGAATGCTAATTCGTTTCAGACTGTCTTGCTGTCTACGGCGTTAGTTGATATAGCTGATAGTGATAACAAATATCATACAGTCCGAGCGCTACTGGACAGCGGCAGTCAAAATTGTTTTATAGCTCATAGCTTATGTAGTCGTTTGAAAATACCTATCATACAGTCCACTATACGTGTTTGTGGCATTGGACAATCCGTTTCACAGTCCAGTCACAAGTGTAATATTAATATTCGTTCAAAAGTATACGATTTTGAAACTACGTTACATTGTTTAGTGTTGCCTAGTATCATTTCGAAGTTGCCTTCGACACACGTTAATAATGATGCTATACGTATACCTAACAACATTCAACTTGCAGATCCCACGTTCTATGTACCTAGTGACATAGAATTATTAATAGGCGCGGATGTCTTTTGGGATTTATTAAAAGCAAACCAAATTAAACTTCATTCCGGTCCATACCTACAAGACACGTTAGTAGGTTGGATTATTTCCGGTCCCGTTTATAAAAATAATATTCGTTTTAAAGATTCCATAATGGCGGCAAGTACAACAGATGTTCATTGCAATTTGACGTTAGCTGATTCTCAGTTACGAAAATTTTGGGAAATCGAAGAGGTGGATATTCCTCCCGTTATTACTGAGGAGGATCGTTTTTGTGAGGAGTTGTTCTTGCAGACCACTGAACGCAATCAGCACGGTAGGTTCACTGTAAAAATGCCATTGAATCAATCACCTGATTGCTTGGGTGATTCATATAATTCTGCAAAAACACGGTTTTTATCTTTAGAACGAAAGTTAGATCGGTTTCCACAGTATAAAAACATGTATTGTGAATTTATGCATGAATATGAGCAGCTGGGTCACATGACGCGTTTAGAGGATCTCAGTACGTTAAATAAGCCATATTATGTCGTGCCACACCACGGGGTGTATCGTGAAAGCAGTGTGACCACGAAATTACGTGTCGTTTTCGATGCAAGCGCGACTACCACCAATAATAATTCATTAAACGATATTCAATATGTAGGGCCTAAGTTGCAGAATGACATCTTCTCCATACTGCTTCGTTTCAGGCAATATCAATATGTAGCTTGCGCAGATATTGAAAAATTCTTTAGACAAACATTAATTCATCCTGAACAACGTAATTTACAACTTATATTATGGCGAACTGACAACAACATGCCCATTCAAGTTTTCCGGCTTAACACAGTGACGTATGGCACTGCATCAGCGCCATACCTTAGTAATCGCTGTTTGAAGCAGTTGGCTAAGGAATGTAAGGATGACGTCATCGCAGGCGTTATTAATGACGACTTCTATGTTGACGATCTCATCACAGGTCATGATCGGCGTGATATGTTACTAGATATTTGCAATAAAACGTCCGCCGTTCTAATGGGTGGTTGTTTTCCGTTACGCAAATGGACTTTTAATTTTGATGTCACTTCAGAAGCGACTAAGGATTTATGTATTGGTGAATATTGTCATTCTAAAACTCTCGGTGTAGGTTGGTCTAACAAAAATGATCTATTTAATTTTACAACTAGTCTAGAAAATTATAAGAGTGATACGAAAATAACTAAACGTTTAATAATGTCAACTATTGCACAAATTTACGATCCGCTGGGGTTGCTAGCACCAGCCATTACAACGGCTAAGATTTTATTGCAAAATTTATGGTTAGCCAAAATAGGTTGGGACGATGAAGTTCCAAGTCAAATCGCATCTATTTGGCATAGTTTTATTTCTTCGTTGCAATATTTACCCAAAATATCTGTTCCTCGTTATGTCATGTGTACTGATGCCATAAATATAGAATTACATATTTTTACTGATGCCTCTCAGTCAGCATACGGTGCGTGTGCGTACATACGTTCGTATAGGAATAATGATGAGTCATATGTTAACGTTCGCTTACTATGTGCCAAAAGTAAAGTCGCCCCATTAAAAGCGTTAACTATTCCACGACTTGAACTCTGTGGAGCTTTGGTCGGGGCTAAACTTTATAATAAAATAATTAATTCCCTTAAACTAAAATTCGATAAGGTTTATTTCTGGACTGATTCGACTATCGTTCAAGGCTGGCTTCGGTTGTCACCACATTTATTAAAAACCTTTGTTCAAAATAGGGTCGTGCAAATTAGCGAATTGACAAGCAACACTATCTGGCTTCATGTTAAAAGTAAAGAGAACCCTGCTGATATATTATCAAGAGGTGTCCTCTTTGAATCACTAATAGACAACACTAGCTTATGGTGGTGTGGTCCAACCTTTCTTCGTGAACCAACGTCAAGTTGGTTGACTATAAATTCAAAGGGAGTTGAATGTGATGATAGTAAGTTACCCGAATTAAAATGTTCCAATACTACAAATTTATTATCTGTAGAAGTTAATAATAGTATAATTGATTTTCAAAGGTTTTCTAGTTTTAATAGATTGCAAAGAACAGTCGCTTACGTGTTACGGTATATTCATAACTCGCGCGCATCGCGTATCGGTCAAGTTCGCAAGACCGGCTCATTGAACGTCAGCGAAATTAATCGTTCACTCGCTGTCTTGACACGTTTAGTTCAGTCACAATCATTCCCTAGTGAATATCATAACCTCAAAGAAAAGTTGCGCTTTACTAATAAATCTAGGAATAAAACATTAGGTTTAAGTCTGTTTTTAGATGATAATAATATTATTCGTGTCGGTGGCAGACTTAGTAATTCAAATTTTAATTACGATAAGAAACATCCAGTGTTGTTGTGTCGTAAACATCGATTTACATTGTTATTGTGCACTTATGAGCATAAACGTTTGCTTCATGCTGGACCTCAGCTCCTCGTGGCTTCCATGCGTGACAGATGGTGGGTGCTGGGAGCTCGTAATTTAGCAAGGCAAGTAGTGCATATGTGTGTAACGTGCACTCGCATGAAGGGAAATACGCTAACTCCCCACATGGGTGATTTACCAGCTGAGCGACTGGAGGCTGGATTTCCATTTATGCGATGCGGCGTAGATTTCGCTGGTCCGGTATCTATATTGAATCGCAAAGGCAGAGGTTCTAGATTAATTAAAGGATACATATGTTTATTCGTTTGTTTTGCTACCAGAGCTGTGCATTTAGAATTAGTTAGCTCTTTATCCACTCAAGATTATATATTAGCATTCAAACGGTTTATATCAAGACGCGGTAAACCGTGTCAAGTCTTTTCAGATAATGGTAGAAATTTTGTAGGAGCTGAAAGAGAGCTTTCAACTGTGTTTCAAAATACAAAAGAAATAATTGATTTTGCTAGTATTCATAATATTCAGTTCAGTTTCATTCCTCCTTATGCGCCTCACTTTGGTGGTTTATGGGAGGCAGGAGTGAAGTCGTGTAAGCATCACCTGAGAAGGGTTGTAGGCAATGCTAAGTTAACATTTGAGGAGTTCAGCACGGTATTGACACAAATCGAGGCCGTCCTGAACTCCCGACCTATGTCTCCTCTGTCCGCAGATCCAAATGACTACCTTCCCCTCACACCGGCTCATTTCCTTATTGGCCGGCCGTTGACTGCGCCTGCTAGCAAAGACATGAAGTCGACCTCTCCACCCGTCTGTCGTTACAACCGACTGGAACAGCTACGGCAACATTTTTGGGAACGCTGGTCAAAGGAGTATGTGTCAGAGTTGCAAAGGAGGACAAAATGGGCCGAACACAGTGATGACATTGCTAAGGAGACCCTTGTTGTCATCAAAGAAGATAACCAGCCACCATTTAAATGGAGATTGGGTAGGGTGATTCGTGTGTTCCCAGGAAACGACGGAGTCTCCAGGGTTGCAGAAATTCGCACATCATCAGGCACAATCAAACGTGCCTGTTCGAAGATCTGCCCGCTACCAGTTTCTACAAGTTGAAAGATGGGATCTTCCAAGGCGGCCGGTATGTTGAAGCAATCAGCGCCATCTAGTAAACACCGCGCCACCTACTGAAGACGTTGGACTGATCGTTGCAATTGATTGGTCGTTTTGACATTGACACTAGTGACAGCTCGCGGAGGGCGCGCTCACGCATCCGTTTCCGGAAAAAATTCGTCAGCCATTACTTATGCGTTTTGAACGAGCAACACGCTCTTTTTATATTAACACGAAAAACCGAAATTGTACTTATATTTTCATACAATAAACTTCGTATCCAGTCATTTTGAAATATTATTGAAGAGCTCCTGCCCACCTACACACACACACAAGCCCAAACAGGTGTGTTAATGGCCTTTATTTTATTTTTTTCGCTCAAGAGCGGAACGCGAGCTCGATTCAGACTTGTGTGTACCTTATTTGTTGCAGTTAGCATTTCCTGGCTGTGAAGTTTTCAGTATGCCATTCACAGTTTTTCCCTTTCAAAGCGGCGTTTATAGGCAAACGAACGAGAAAATTGAAAATAAAAATAGCCAAACCAACTTTCCCTGTTCTGCCAATGGCCGTGAAAATCTGTTGGTTTTTAACAGAATTTGTTTTCTTTTTCATTGAGTTTTTTTGAACTGGTCAAGTTGATGGTTCTGTTTTTATTTACAGTCGTTTATGCCAAACATCGATGTTTATACCGCGTACATGGAAGGTTTAAGTTGTTTTTTCATTTCGTTCGATTACAATTTAAGTGTCTTTAAAAGCTAAATTGAATACGTTCTTAATAAGCATTGTATTACTGCTTACCATCAAATGTGAGTGCAGTCCAGCACAGGTTAACATTATAAAAACAATATGGATAGACTCTCGTTTGATCATCTCGTGATAGTAAGCGATGATATAGGTAGTCGACAATGGAACACGCTGCCTAAAAGTAATCTAATCACTTTTGACTTCTATCAGGAAAAAGAGACTTAGCTTGTTTTTTCCGTATCTGAACTAAGGGTAAAGGTTTACACGGCTGCAGTGCTGTCTACAACTAATACTACAAGTTGTGTAGGTGTAATATTAAATACCCGCCCCAGCTTCGCACGGGTGCAATGTTTATATTAAATATATTATGCATGTATTATCTCTCTTGAATCGTTCTATATATTAACAAAAACCGCAACAAAATCCGTTGCGTAGTTTTAAAGATTTAAGCATACATACAGACAGACAACAGGACTTTGTTTTATACCTACTATGTAGTGTTTACTATTTTGTAACATACTACTAACATATTTACACAAATATGTATATACCTATCTCAAATATATAAAAGGAAAAACTGACTGACTGACATATCAACGCACAGCCGAAACTACTGAGCTAAGAAGAGTGAAATTTTGCACAAGGCTTCCTTTTCTGATGTAGATGTAGATGAACACTAAGAAAGGGTATATCAAAATTCAGCTCCTAAAGGGATGTAAAGGTGGACTAAAGTTTGTATCGAAAACCCTACTTTCACGCGGGCGAAGCCACTGGCAGAAGGCTAGTATGTTATTAATACAATATATTTAATATTTATATATTTACTAAAACAAGAAAGAAGGAAAGCAAAAAAAGAGAATGAATGATTCTAGTGGACAGTTGGTGCGGTGTGTGTATAGTAGTAGTATTTTCATTCAAGTCTCAACATGTGTTTCCGTGAAACTGAGGTTACAGGAATTCATCGAGTGACGGCGATTACCGGCGGCTGACTAGTTCACAGTCAAGGTCACTCGTGCATGAAACTAGGTCATATGATTACCATCGTGCCAGAGATCAAGCGATTAACAATTATAGTAACTACCGAAGCTGTTTACAATATAAGAAGTGGAATCAAAATGATAATTGACCTTGAAATCACAGTCAGAGATTTTTGGGTCTCAATTGCAGCGACGGGTTCTGTGTAACCATAGCGACGGGTTCAATTTATCTGCCGCGTAATATAGTTTTTGTCTACGTGTTTATTTACAAATAATCAGATAAACTTTTGATGATCATCTTTTTAACGCCTTATTTGACAAAATATTTGTTTTGTCTTATAAAACAACCTTTGGAATACACAAAAGATTTATTTTTGGAATGGAGTTTTGGTAAAACGCACGCTTGAGCTCCATCGTGGGCCACACACCATTAGGTGAGATGGTGGTCAATCGCGTGCCATTAAATAATAAAAAAATTAGCGGTCCCCTCCCGACAGCCTATTCTGTCGGAAAGATGACTTTACGTAAAAAACTCGATTGCAGCGCCACCTGCCGGTATGAATTCTAATATCAATCACGCAGGAAACCGCTCATAGATAGAAAGTTTCATCCAAATCACTTTCGCCATTTAGGAGGTGTTAGGTGACAAAAACACGTACCTACAATATTCTATTGAATTATAGACTCTTAATTATATTTATAAATATTACGACCGTCTGATAAAACTTTAGTTTATGGTAAGTTTTATTACCTTGAAAGTTATGGCAAAGTAATACAAGTTAGATTGACAAAATGTATCAGTAAACACGTGTCATGACGTGAAAAAAGTTTAACCTAATAGATATTTATAGAATGATATACGATAAAGAGTATTTGTGGAATGATATAGTATTTTTGTGTACAATAAATCGTACACCAAACTTCAGACGAAGTTTCACAACTTTTATAGAATTCTATTTTGTACAATCCATTTTTACGAGAAAGCACAAAAGTAAAATGTCAAAAAGTTACTTTGCTAAAAAAAGCTAATTCTGTGGATATTATTTCGAGTTTTTGGACAACTGGACCCATCTGAAATGGACCCGCGGGGTTACTCAAACACAACCTCATTTTGAATAAATCGAAGTATACCTATGTATATAAATGGAAATATTGGACAGTGAATCCTTTCGACCCACCCACACACGCTATGAAAACACATGTAGTCATGGAGCGTGTAGAATGAGTGACCCTGTGGGTCCATTTCGAGTGGGCCTAGTTGTTCATTAACTCATTCTTTCTTTTTTTTCTGTTCTTTACTTCTTCTTTTTCCAAGTCTCCTGCACTAGGTGGAGCGAAAGATGTACTCTACATTGATGTACTAGATGTTGGAGGGCGACTCACTTTTAATAAAGCCTCGCCTGACTTCGTCTTCGGTCGTTCGCTAGTTGTTTTTTATAATGGTTCGGTTGTCATTTGACCACTTTCGCACCTGACGATAAGTGATGATGTGGTTGACGATGGAACACGCTTGCTTAGAAGTTAGCTATTCACTCTTAAGACCCCAAGATTATAGCTAGTAGGAAACACAGACTCCGGTAGGGAATTCCACTCTTTAGCTGTACGCATAATAAATGTGCTCCCGAACGCTTCGGTCGATTGTGTGGGATGTTCGCCATGGTTTGAATCTACATAATGTATCATCGATTTATATCTTAGCTATTGACGAGCACGTTCAAAAAATATTTGTCAAAGTACTGAAAAGTTAATACAAAAATCTGCAGCGCTTCATAGACGTTATGACGTCTAACAAAACTTTAAATACTTACAGCGCTGTCACGCTGCGTGAACGTCAAAACTGCACTAATGTCATCAATGTGAAGGTGTACGGCTTGCAGTTACCTAAGTGTAGTAACGTGACTACACATAGTAGTACATATACTACGCACTAGATTGGGCGTAGTCACGTATGTATGCATAGAGATGTGATGCATAATTAAGCATCTACGATTGTTCCATGATTGTTCTAATGCGCCAATGACAGATTATCCGGATAATACCTAATAGTGTATTCTGGATATATTCATGTTGTGTACGCAGAGGAAATTCTCCAGCTTAATTTGAGGTGACAACTATGTGCGAAGCATTTCCATTTTCTTCAGTTCTACGGTTAAAATAAATACAATGAGAACTTACTTGAACTGGTTGCTATGGTTACGAGCCTCCCGCTTCTATTGAGACCCGATAATCTGCTACCCAATGACGACCGCCAAGATGGTTCAACTTGTATAACCGCCAAGGTGGTTGAATTCGCAGTTATTGCATAAACTTGTTTGCGCGGCAAAACCTTAGAACGGAATACCTACCGAATTATTCGGCTGTGAATTCGGTTCGGTAAGAACTAAAAAGAATATTATTCGGTATTCGGTTTTTCGGTGAAACTACTATTTTGGGCATGTCTAGTTTTGTAATGTAACTACAAAATTACAATTTTCAGACATTTTTGTGTACTAGTGGTAGATCCATGCCAGATTTCAGAAATCTAGGTCAACGGGAGGTACCATATAGATTTTTGTTTCCAGCGAGTATCATCAATTACGTGTTCCTATATAAAAAACCTTATCTTTAGATTACGATGACCTAGGAGTTTGATTTTTATTTTTCTTCAAGGTAGCAAAGAGTATTTGATATTATTTTAACATTTACATTTTGTCACGTTTCTTTCTGAGAAAAAGGTTCTTGACAGACGGACACCTGGTCGACAAAGTGTTCCTATTAGGCTTCCCTTTTACAGACTTAGGTTAACCCTAAAAATGTCTTGCTTGTATGGCATCATAGTAACATTTATATCAGTGGCCGAACTACTGAAAAATTCCCCGTACCTACTGCTAACTAATTCAGGTGTGGACCAACTGATCATCCATATTTAATCCCCACAGCCCTGTTCCGCGCTGCCTGACTCTACCAAAGTTTTTTCAGAGTAATAGGTACGTACCTGCTATCACTCTAGACAGTGTTCAGCTTTGAAAGTTCCATCAACCACTGATGGTTTCGATTTTTTTTTTACTCCAGGACTGCAGAATTTTTCAAAAGAATCAATACGGGCTTGAAATGGAAAAAGCAACTGAAAGAACACAGGTGAGTTTTAATCTGTAAAAGTCTTACATTTCCTCTCAGTCCATTCAAAATGGGAGGAGTTAGATTATCAGTGATGATTTTCCACCAAAAATTAAGCATTATCTATTTGATATATTTATGTTTATTTATAAAAACTATATGCACATTGTACAAAGGTGGCGGCATTTTCTACCAGGTTGCCATCCTGACATTCAGAGGCAGAGCATTCCAGAGGGACATCGCCTGGGAAAAAAAGGAGGATTGGATAAGCCCAGAGCAGTGTGAGAGACATTATAGAAGACGATTATTTATAGAACGGTGATTTTTGGTGTGTTTCGAGCCAAGAAATTGAATTTCTGACATCAGATAAGGAGAGGAAGAAGGCTTTTCTAGAAAAGAGAACAGGGTAGTTAATGGTCTCAGTGCTGTTTTGTTGCGCTTACGAATGGGCAACCATTTTAAAAGTAAACGATGCTCAGACACATGATCGTACTTACGGAGGTTAAAGACAAATCGAATGCAATTATTCAGGAGGCGGTCAAGTTTATTGAGATTTGCATTCAGGTCATAGTAGCACACATTTGCATAGTCAATTATTGGAAAGATTGAGGACTATGCAAGCATTTTAATTTAGCCCATATTTTCCCACAGCTGGGCAAAATCCTCCCCCAACTTCTTCCAAGTATTTTTGGCTCGAGCTAAGCATCCATCATCTCGCCACCTCTTTGATCGGCCTCGGCGGTTTCGTCCACCTATATATATAATTAAAATATAATAATTAAATAGGTAGGCATTATTTTAGCATATTTTATAAAAATATAAAAAGAGATATAATTCCTCCATTCCAAGTCTCGTTGTTGGTGACATACAATGAAATTAAGCTATTATTAAGACCTTTTTTACAGCACAAACTATAACTTGATACAGCACTGGGTGTGAAGTCAATACAAAAGCGCCCATTGCCATTGAAGAAATATATATGTGTAAAAGTTTTTTTTTAATGGTAGGACAAGCTAAGAAGGAACGAAATATTTGTAGGAATCGTACCTACGACCTCTGGCATAGTAGTCAGGGCTACTAAAACTAGCCCAATAGACCAGTCACTTAAATGAACTACCGGTTTTAACTAGAGACGGGTTACTAGAGATGATGTTAGAGGCGGCCTGTGCTAGAAGTACAATGTACTAGTACAGTGTACTGCTTAGCATAGGTTTCCTTTAAAACATTACAGTATTCTAGATAGCAATTGTAAAAGTTCAGGATAAAAGGTTTGTCAATTGATTGAATGAAGCTCGAAGTAGTGTCTTATGTCTATGGGGCGTCCTTAACCCGTAAATCCCTTGTTAAGCCCCTTGAATGGAATCGTTTGCTAGGAAACCCACAACGAGATGCGACATATAGATGTGGTACATTATAATGTGATATTATAGGACATAAGTAAAAGTATTAAACCAAAATTAAGTTTGTTCTTTGTAGTATTAATTCACTAGAATTTTTTAGGTATTTATCTACTATTAGCGACCGTCTACTATTTGCACCCGTGCAAAGCTGGGGCAGCCCAGCTTTGCACGGGTGCAATGCTGATATTAAATATATTATGCATGTTTTATACACATAAACCTTCCTCTTGAATCACTCTATCTATTAAAAAACTGCATCAAAATCCGTGGCGTACTTTTAAAGATCTAAGCATACATAGGGACTAAGCAACTTTGTTTTATACTATGTAATGAAGAGTCGCTGTGCAGCAGATTTTTCCGAGGCCCCGTTTTTTTTTTGCTAAGTATGTAAAACAACCTTGGCGGTTCAATAATTATGATAGCTGAGAAATGCAAAATTTATAAAAAAAGTTTCATTAATCTCGGGTTTAAACATTATTTTAGAAGTTTCATAAAATGGCAGACGAAATCTAGGTAATTCAATTTGTTTTGTTGGTATAAACTAGTGCTTGACTGCGATCTCACCTGATTGTAAGCAGTGAAGCAACGATTTATTAAGAGTCTATTCACTCTAGCCATGAAGACACATAAATTATAATCGGACGGGAACACCGTAGCAGACAAATTGTTTCAGTCCTTTGATGTACGCAGTATACCTGAAAAAGTACGGATTTTGAAATGATGTTTGTTACAATAATCTAGCAAATGGGTTACGTTATTTTCATTTGAAGAACAGAAAGAGATGAAACCGATCTTCCTTGCCCTCCACCCCCCGATCGTCATTTATAAACGTTTATCAATTTGAATGAAAAAAAACTATTTATCTTCGTTTGTCCTCGAAAAAAAAAACAAAAAACATTTTTAAAATTATGTTTTAATGTAACTATAAAAAGACTTGCGAGTAAGGGCTTAATATAAACTTTACCCTAGATATATCATGGCATATCTATGAACTTTACTATGAAAGGCACATGTAGGATATAAAAAAATGAAGGAAAAATTAGATTTTTTAAATCTAGTGGTTACCGATCGCCACTGGTCATACAAAGTAGCTTACGAAAACGTAAACAATGCGGCGCATACAAAACACACATCCAAGACGAAACCCGTCCCGTCTATAAATAAATAAATCCCGTTTTCATGAAAAATAATCTCTACACAGTATGACCTTTTTGTTTTACAATTGTTCCTAAAAACATGATATTTCAATTCATTTCGATTCGGCAACTTGAAATAAACGGTACTTTGAGAGCTAAACGGTAGAAAAAGGTATTTTAATAAGTTAAAATTTTGTATAAAAACAAATCTCATGGGTCGAGTTACCTATTTGTGGAAGTCGCCGTAATTAAACATGCAAACAATAGACGTAGAGATATTATATCAGACAAGGTAGACACACACAGTCCATTGTACATCGACAAAATGTTATAAATAAATTGTGTTTACTATGAAAACTGGACCGTAAGTGCGAGGTCTAAGGTTGATATTCCAATGTTTGTTTTCTGACCTGCCATTCACATACTCAGTTGTATCATTCTGTTCTCACGTCGATGATTTCATTAGGTACTCGGAACTAATCAATTGGCCGCACAACGAGATTAATATTAATTGATATAATTGTGTTCACGCTTCCGTGAAATTATTATGAGCCGATATGATCAAGTTACATGCTAATATGGTGTCAAACTGACGTCAAGCTCGACGCAAGTGAAATTCTATCGGTAATAAGGATTTCCATAAAGTCAATATATTGTAAGGGATCGGGTTTATGTTTTGGGTGGAAAATTGTGAAATTACTTTTCCCGCTTTGAGTGGGATGGGGAGTTTTAGACTTTTACCGACTAATTCCACCTTTCAATTGTCTTTTATTTTCTAAGACTATGGGTTTTGTTTTCAGAATGCGTCGGCCTTGCTGGCTCCTACGATGTGTGAACAACTCTTTGGGACGCACGAGGAACGCGTTGTCGACGACTATGGCTTGGTTCGGTCGGTTTCCAAATGGTTCGATGATGGTCTACCTATTGCGAAAGCTAGCCAGCGTCTACTGTAGCTGGTAGTCACGGTCGGGGTTTCGGCGGCTGGGTAGTGAGGATGCCTGTTCCTTTGCTTCGTAGAAGGACGCAACCGCCTGAGATTTCTCCTCGCTTCTGACAAAATTATTCCTCCTCGGTTCGGACCCTTGCGTTCTAGGGCTATGGGAACTCTTTCAAACATTCCTGCAGCTTTAGCAGGCATTCTTAACTGGCCCGTCAGGCATGCTGACATCTCTTTAGGCACAATGCACCGTCAACCTGGGTCTGGTCCTCATTGGCTAGCTACCCACTGCTCACCGTCCGGAGATTAGGAGTAGCAGGAATACTCCTCTGGTGGTAACCTGTAAAAAAGCATCAAACGGATTGTTGTGTGTTTTTACCACCACCTAAACACCTAAGGTGGTAAAGTCCTTAAAGGAGTACTTTGTTGGCTATTTGTCCTTCTATGAAACCTTTTTTTGTCAAGAAAGCGTACAGGTATTCAGTTGAAATTAACACCTATCAAATACTTAAATCGGCTGTCTCTTGGAGCAATATTGGACTAAGCAAATTGGACTTAAATGCAGAAAAAATTGACTAAACTGTAAATTAATAGTTTCATTAAAAAATAATGTTTTTGTCTAGTCGCAGAAGGTTGTAGAAGGTATTCGTCAGTTTGTCCGTTGTCAGCTCAGCGGCTGCAGATCTGCTACACATCATAGTAAGTATGATGTGTTAAAATGTCAGGCGTGCGAGCGAGAAAGAGAGATGGAGATTATAGCTAGCTCCATCGTAGTAGAGGTGAGAGATCTCTGGTCTTTCACACTGGATTTTCGTGGAAGAAAGACGAAGTGATACGGAACGTTACGACGATTTAAAGACGTAGGGGGGGGGACCTGGGAACATTCGGAAACAGGAACTCGGCCAGCTATTGTTTGTTATATTTAAATATTTTTCTGTCGCTTCATGTTTGTTTCTTTCCATGTTATTACTTCTTCTTAAATATCCATTTTTTTTACGAATAAAGATTGAAGGTAGTTTTTTTTTTATATTTACTTACTCATAACCCTTTTCCTTAAGATTAGCGTAAACTACATATGGTATTGTTTCTCTACTATATCGATTTCGGCGTTACGTCGACATAGTTGCGTAACCACACAGGTTGAGCTACCCTTTAAATAAGTAATCATACTTATCATCAATAAAAGAAAAAATATATAATAATATAAAAAAAAAAACAATAAATATTGTGTATAAATTGGACTAGCGTAGTTTTTAAACATAGTTATTTAATTCCATAGTTGTCAAGGTGACACGACACAGATGCCAATTAGAAAAATTGTAAACAAATAATAATGTAAAAAATAGCGCTGACCACCATGTCAGCCTTTTTAATGCTCCCACTGCTGGGACAGAGGCTTCCTCACTAGGAGAAAGAATGGGCCATGCCATATAGCGCTCTCACAGTACGTGGACGTCAAAACTGCACTAATGTCATCAATGTAAAGGTGTACGGCCTGCAGATCACCTAAGTCAAGTAAAGTGACTGTACTGTTCGCCTAATCTAGTGCGTGGTACATATGTCGATGCTTTTTGACAGTTCAAAAGAAAATGGGTTAGAAATCCTTGGATTTTTAAACTTTTACTTTCAATATAAAACTAGTGATTCGCATCAACCCTTACAGTTATACATTATATATACACATAACTGTAAGGGTTGATGCGAAAGCGTAACACCAGGGCCTGGGAATAAGGCAAGGAAAGAATGGAGTAGGTTTTTTAGTCAGTAAAAGTCTGACACTGTTTCCCGCTCCACCCAAGGGCGGGATTCGTCATTCGATGATTTTTACCTACCATAAAAAACCTAACTATAAGCAGTGACGTAATTCATGTTAGTGAGCCGCAACAGTTTATTCGCCTATTCACTCCATTCTTGAATCACTTAAATTATAATCGAAGCGAATTACACTGAAATGAATCCATCCGTTTTATATATGAATGAAAAACGATGCTCTTATCACCAATAGTAGATTTTCAAACCGTTAATTCGCATTCCATTCAGAAAGAATTTATTGACATTCGAATAAAGAACATCGCGCAGCCATTTTTTGTTTTGCTCGTGAGGTCGAAGCTCGGGAATGCGCTCACTTGATAAATATATTAATAGCCGATATTATTGTGAGAGGATTCCTTTTATTTTACACGATCGGATATGAGTTGAAAATTGTTTTTTGGTTACGTTCTGTGTTCGTGTTATTAACTTTACTTAAGGGGGAGATGCACGAGTTTTAATGATTTTAAATCTAACATCAGTTCTAAACGGCTAGTTGGTATTTATTTATTTTATTTTAGGACAACCAACAAAGCTTACACCAATATACAAGCTAAAGATTCATCCATGATTACATTTCCTAGTGTAACCTTAATTAAAGGCTGCCACGGTATGTTTTGAAAATTACATATTATGTTAAACTAGACTAATAATTTGATAGACTAATATATATATTAAAAAAAAAACTCGGTGTAATTTATTTTCAAAGTTATGTCTAACACAGACAAAAGCAAAGATCAGGCAAAAATCATTGGGTGTATTTTATATAGAACATCCACAACGGAATTCATACGGCTCTTATTCATAAAGGAAGGACGAATTATTGTTCAAATAATCTTGATGCGCGGGAAGTGATGCTAGCTTCTCTTTTATTAGCTCAAGGTCGCTGGCGTATATATGACCCTTAAGAGTTACCAACCCGACGTACATTTTCATACAACCGCTCTCACGTAATTATAATATTATTACACATATTTCTTCAGATATTTTGTAAACACTGGATATTATCCAGGGTTCTATAGAAATCAAGACAGAAATTTATGTAAGAGTAAACCTGAAAAGGTCTCTGAAAATCCTCTATTTTCTGTATTCTATTTTACGTAAACTATCACTCTCCATAGTGTACTCCTATATTAAAAATATAAAAAAGTACTTCTATAGAAGCGTTGCGCATTTAGTCAAGATTTTATAAAAAGCTTTTTTTTTTTCAAAAATCGTTAAACGTTAATAAAAACAAACATTTCATGGAACCAATTTTGTGAAACATTCAAGTAAATCGTAGAATTACTGAATGCCAACAGAGTTTGCAGGTGATATCTCTCTTTTTTCGCATTGCGTTAAATGAAGCAACAAGCTTTTAAACTATACACGACGTTGACGATAGGCGAGTGAGGAAGGTCCACCTTAAGTCTCGCGATCTTTTATTGTATAAAACGGTCTGAACTAATTTTGTAATTACACCGTACATGCAAGCATTTTTTTAACTTAGTGTACAAATTTATTATCCTGAGCATATCTTCTTTCAAATAAAAATACAATAAGATTAAAATCGGTTAAAATTACCACCGGGTACAGCGCCATCTCTCGGGAAATTGGGTTACTAATTTATAGGTTTTTTTAGGTTCTGTTACATTGTGAGAAATTTGTGTGAACCCTACACTGAGCGTGCCTCGACAGGCTATTGGCCGGTTTTATTTTTTTGAGTTGAGGTCATCTAATGTCTTCTCCCACTCTAGGGCAGAACGGAAGGTTATATACTAATACCACACACTTGTCTTGTTTTGGGACTATGGGTAACCCATGGCTCTAGTATTCATCGGCCATATACTCATCATAAGTTTTTACTCTGAACTGATGCGCATATGGAACATTATATGCCCGTGCTTGAGATTTTATTCTATTTCTCTCAATACTAGATTTGGCCATTAACGTCCTCATTAAATTATTATCCCATATTCGTACTTATTTTATAAAAATATATAACTTAAATTTTATTTTCTTCAACAGGTAACAAAGTAACTTCTGAATAAACGGCTGTCAAGTGAGTTTATTAATTAGATTAGACTTAGAATGTGTGGGGGGAGTGGTGGAGTGGGGGGAGTGGGGACCTCTCCGAGTTAAACATCAGCTGTTTTGATTGCTGTTCTTAAATGATGATGAACAAGAAGCATTCGCAAAATTCGGTAGCCTATATTAATTAAAACTAGCCTAGGAACATACATAAGTGCGGTTTTAGTCAGAAAACTCTGACACACCCTCCCACTCCGCCCTAGAACGGAAGAAATATACGATTAACCTCCTAAAAACTGTTATGTGACGTCACCAGCGGAGCAGTGGTGGCCAAGCAGTAAAGACCTGACATACGAGATATAGGTGCGGGTTTAAACCCAGCCAGGCGCAGTACTTTGTGTAATTTATTTCATCACCACTGCTCTTAGAACGGTGAAGGAAAACATCGTGAGGAAACCGGCCTTAGAACTAAAATTCAAAGATATGTGAGAACCAGCAACCCGTATTCGATTACGGCCCATTCCGTCTTTTACAGAGAAGGCCAGTCCCAGCAGTGGGAACGTTGGCTGGTGCTATGTTATGACGTCACCGTTATTACGTTACGCGAGCGCAAAAGAGATAGAGAGTTGTCCCTGAGAAACGCCCACTCCTGCTCATATGAATATTTAAATAATATGCTAATGATAATTGCTGCCTCATTTAATAACCAATTTTGATGACACGAACATTTCTTATTAGAGGTATTTGATATTTCGTATGCCTAATAATATATTTAGTGGTTGAACACATAATTATTCCGGCATATCATTTCAATAGAATGCCACTCTCAGGTATCGGATTTAGAGTTGTTTATTTATAAGTTAAGTTACACATTAATTTATTAAATATTCATGTACAGTAGTGGTATATAGGCGGACTTAATGCAACAAGGCATTCTCTACCAGTAAACCTTTGGATTAAAAAAGACAATACTGTGGTAAGTAGGTGTGTAGAATAAATAAATACACATAAAAAATATAAATAAAAATAAGTAAAAAAATAAATACATCGCTCTAGTGACTCAAAAGTTAAAGGGAGCCGTTTGTCTTGGTCTGGCCATGTAAAGAGGAGGGATGAAACACATGTTACTAAAAGAGCTATGAGTATGAATGTGGATGGATGGAGAGTGAGAGGGAGATCGAAGAAAAGATTAACGGATTGTGAGAGAAGTGATATGAAAGAAAGAGGAGTTAGTCATAGCGTTACTGGTGATAGGAAAAAATGGAAGAAAAAAACGTATTGCGCCGACCTCAAATAAAACGGGACAAGGAAGATGATGACTAAATTACTCATATCCAAAAAAACGAGAGAGTCACACATAGTCACGAGGGGTATCCGATACCCTAAATCTTTATTGCAACAAGAACCACGTGAAGAAAAAAATAAATAATGAATATCTTCATGTTAATCATCTATTTTTAATAGACCCAAAATAAAAAGTTTTTTTTTTGTTAGCCTATTCTGTCCCACTCCTGGGCAAAGGCCTCCCTCCACTCCTTCCATCCAAATGTATTTTAATAAATAGGAAATATTGTTTTGGTTTTCTAACGTTTGGTTCTTGGCTATCATTGTTACTATCTATATGAAGAAGTCCAGATTTTGCTGTGGTTCGGAAACAATAAATGATTCCTCTTGTTTGATTTCCTCCTCGTCCTCTTCCTCATTCCTCCCAAGAGGCAACACAAGACTTTTACTTTTGCGTTACAGAGCCACGCTAACTGTTTCGAGCAATCCAGTTTTGACCCCAGAGTTTTTGTAGGAAATAAGTATTCTTGAAATTCAAGTACGTAAAAGGTCGCGCGGGGTATTTAACACCCCGACTGCGCTCTAAACGCCAACTGTATACAATTGCGTACCGCTCGCGACTTAATTACGAAGGTCACGCGATCTTACGAAGCTGCTAGGAAAACGAGCGAAGTAGATTCAAGTTTTAAAAAATCATGGAGAATTCAGTTGGGGTGAGGGGCACGCGAGTAGTTAAGGGTTAAGTGAAGCTTTACCCTCAATTAATTATTCAGAAGAAAGGTAGCGTGTGTTGCAATGAGATTTCAACTTTGTTTTGTAAAGCATGGGATTGTAGTTACAAAATTTAAAAAAAGAATCACGAATTCTATATTCAAATACGTGTCATCATGCTTAACGGTTTGTAAAGAAGAGTACGAAAATACTGTTACTCTGCATTCAAGGTCGACCGCCATGTTGATTCAACTTGCGTGTCGAGGATTATGGCTCATTGTGTATAGTACCATCTCTTTCTGGCCAAATACTGTCGTGACAAGAGGTTTTCTTAAGGCATCTTCATCTACAATAATCCTTAAGGATATAAAAAAAAAACTGATATCATTTAGAATCTTGATTAAATGCGCAAGGCTTCTACAGAAGTACTTTTTAATATTTTTCATAGATAAAGAGAGGAATAGATTATGATAGGAATAGGAATAGATTATGGAGAGTCTAAGTTCAAGTAAAACAGATTTTCTGGATTACTGGAGTACTGTTACACAAATGTGTGTTTTGATTTCTACAGAAGCCTAAATAATATCCACAAGATATCTGTGTATCCAAAATATGTGACGAAAGTTTGTATCATAACATCATAATAACGTAAAAGCGGTAGTATGAAAATGTATCTCGGGTTGGTCGCTCTTAAATTAATGCTTTGGCAACTGATGGAACAAAGGTGGCTTTTAGTCAGTTAATGATTTAGCAAAAAAATTAATAAAGTGTGATAATGTTAACATAGCATAGCAACAGCCTTAAAATGTTCCCACAGCTGGGACACAGGCCTCCTCTCTACGAGAGGGAATAAACCATAATCCACTATGTGGGCCCATAAAGGAGGAGGCCGACCGCATAAGTCAAAGGCAACAGCGCCCTCGCCGTAGCCGTCGCCGCCGCGATCCTGCCGGTATCCGGCCACCGTAGACACTGGCTCGCGGACGGTGAG
The DNA here is from genome assembly GCA_029852875.1 of Mythimna loreyi. NCBI lineage: Eukaryota > Metazoa > Arthropoda > Insecta > Lepidoptera > Noctuidae > Mythimna > Mythimna loreyi. The sequence goes on along the minus strand of CM056777.1, from coordinate 29,307,502 downwards.
CAATGGGTAGCTCGCCATCCGGTCGTCTGTTAAGACCGAGTCCAAGTCGTCAACGGCGCGCACCGTTCCCGCGCGCCTCAAGGTGTTGTCAGCAAACTGCAGGGGCCCTTCAGGGTCGAAGCCTCCTGGAGCCTAGAGGGTGGTGCAAACTGTTACCTCGACTCCAGGAATAAGGCAAGGAAGGTACGGGGTAGGTTTTTTAGTCAGTAAGATTCTGACACTGGTCTCCCGCTCCGCCCAAGAGCGGGTTTAGTTTTTTTTTTTATGGTAGGTGAAAATCATCCAATGTGATTTTCAGCTACCATAAAAAAAAAAACTACGTGGGCCCAGTGCCGGTTGGTGGATGTCACATGTCTTCGAGTTTTTGATTCTAGGACATGCCGGTTTCCTCACGATGTTTTCCTTCACCGTTTTGAGAGCAGTGGTGATGAAATAAATTACACATAGTAATACGCCTCGTTGGCTTGGCCACCACTTTTCCACTGTAACACTATACATACAATTATTATTAAAGTACATAAAATAAATACTCTTTCTATCACATTGCACTGTAATTATTCTAATGAAATTCCCTTGAACCTGACACTACCTCTTGCTTCTCTTCTGTACGACACTTCTTCAAATCTGCGACTCTTATGAAACCGCATCTTGTTTTAACAATATTTTATGTACAGATTAGTTAATTTAAAAAAATAATATAACTATAAAGTCTCAAACATATGGCCACAACCACACAATGCGAAAGTCGTCGACGGCGCGCTCTGTTCCCGCGCGCCTCAAGGAGTTGTCAGGAAAGCCGTAGGGACTCTGCAAAAGGCACTGGGGCACTGGAACCTGGGGTCTCTTTCTTAATTGAAGGCTTGGCTCCAGTGCGAAAGGCAAAGAACAAACGGGTAGGAGAGTTTAGTCAGTAAGAGTCTGTCACTGTTTCCCGAGAAGAAGAAGAAGAGCGGGATTCGTCATTGGATGAGTTTTGCCCACCATAAAAAAAACAACTTAATACAAAACATACAAGAAAGCTGCTCGAAAAATATTACAAAATATAACTTTACTAAAAGATGTGGAAAGTAATTGAAAAGTGGTGACACAGTGTATTGTTGCCTTAACAAAGTAAGCGAGGGAATAAAGGGGATAAGTAAAAAGTTAGCATCAAGGGGTGTTAATCGAGTCTCAACAGTGCCCGACCGCGGTGCTCACCACTGCCGGAGCTTTGTTGCATCTCCGCGAGACACAAAGGCGCCCGTATTTTACGCCCTAACGTTAAAAGCAAGGCTTTGTATGCATACCGCTGCGTTCCAATAATTCTTTTTCATTTTACATTTTTCATAATAGCTTCGTTAAGCCTTCTCTCTTATTTTATTTAAACTTCACTTAGAGTAATTGTATACAGGCGGACTTAATGCAACAGAGCATTCTCTACCAGTCGATCTTTTGTTTGAAAAAACAACATTGTGTAGATGTGCAACAAACTAATAACAGTATTAAATTACATATAGCGTTTATAATTTTTATTAGCATTGTTATTTTGCAGCCTGAAATAAATGGCACTTTGTAATGATGTTCGCAATATTTTGTACATGACATTTATTGTTTCAACTTGTCATGAAAATACATGTAATTAATTTGTAACATTTCATTTATTTTAATTTATACAAAACTAGCGACTTGCCCCTGCTTCGCACGGGTACTGATATTTAATATATTATGTATTTATTATACACATAAACCCTCCTCCTGAATCACTCTATCTATTAAAAAAAAACCGCATCAAAATCCGTTGCGTACTTTTAAAGATCTAAGCATACATAGGGACTAAGCAACTTTGTTTTATACTATGTAATGATGTTCATTTTTTTATAGAACTGTCAATGATGTTGTCTACCAAGGAACGTAACTTAATTTAAACTTAGTTTAGCCAAGCCATAGTATAAGGGCCGGTTCCTGATCGAGTATTGTGCTGTTAATGGCATGTTTTGATAGGATTTCAAGCTAAATCCGCGTTAGCAAACACTTAAATTAAATTCATTATTTTCAGAAATCGAGGTTTAGTTTTCAAATAATATGTAATTTACTTATAATTTGCGACAAATACCTTTATATTAATAATGTACAATCTAACTCGCAAGATTGTAAACTGTCAAATTTTTGTGAAACGTAACACTGCTTTTTTATGGTCGGTAAAAATCCTCCTATAACAAATCCCACCCATGGGCGGAGCAGGAAGTAGTGTCAGGCTCTAACTGATTAAACAATCCAACCCGTTCCTACGTTGCCTTTATACCAGGGCCGGAGCCATGCTTTAAGACACCAACCCTTGGCCCCAGTAAGCTTCAATCCTTTGGCAGGTATCGTAACACTGCTTACAATTTGACACAATATTTTTCGCTGGCTTATAAAATAACGGTATTTACAATTTTGTGGTAACATATTCATTGTGCAAATACGTCATTATTTTTAGCTCTTGCCTGCGTCTTTGCCCGCAATATATAGTACTGCTCCGCCCCTATAGGTCATAGCGTGATATTATATACCTTCCCCGAAAAATGAACTATCGAACACAAAAAGAATTGTCCAATTCGAAACTGTAGGTCCAGAGATTACCCCCTACATACAAACTTACAAATTTTACCTCTTTATAATATTAGTATAGATGGGTATCAAGATGCTTAACATTTTGGTCTAAATTAAGAAGAAATTGCCTTCTGAACTGTATCTATGTTTTACCTTTCTAGAAATCTTTTTATAACAGAATTCGACAACTCGAGGTCTCCAATTATAAATGTGGTCAGTCTAGTTCGGTAATAGAATCGAGGCTAATGTGTCCCCAAGGGCTTGTTAGTTTAAAATAACCATTTAATCTGAAGGAGGAGGAGGGACGCCTCCAAAGCTAGGAGGTACCGATTAAAGATTGACCTCGTTCGGTTTTGGGTGACATTTGCAATCTTGATTTTGGGAACAGTTTCGTTGTGTGCGGTCTGAGTGTCTATAATGGGCGAGAACGAACGTCACAATTATAGTAGACGGGTTTAAATCAATCGGTCTGTAAGTTTCGACCACGTATCATTATCATCATCAGCCTATTGCGGGGAGACAGGCCTCCTCTCTAGGAGAGAGAATGGGCCATAATCCACCACGCGGGCCCACTTCGAATTTTTGGTTCTAGGACATGCCGATTTCCTCATTATGTTTTCCTTCACCGTTTTGAGAGCAGTGGCGATGATATAAAATTACACAGAGTAATAATGCGCCAGGCTGGGTTTGAACCCGCGACCTACAACTCGTAAGTCGGGGCCACTCGGCCACCACTGCTCACGACTACGTATGGCGAACCCTTATTGGAGAACGTGCTAACAAATTGCATTACTGTATGAGTTTTTCACTGAAAAAAAAAACGCAAATAATCTCAAAACAGATGTGTGTATAAGGCCCCTCGCCCACGGCGTCGTGCGTTTCTTAAACACGCGACAGCATTGCATCGCTACTAACGCACGTTTGTCGCATTTGCAGAGTGCTATAGAAAAATGTGCTTCGAACGCGCTACAGCATCGTGACTGTGTCGATGCAAACGCGCAACAGCATCGCTACAAAAAGTCGCCGTGGGCACGAGGCCTAAGGTTCAATTTACGAATACCCTTTTTTGAGTTACGTTTTTTTTTTATTAAATATGCGAAAAGTTTATAAAAGAATGAGGTGGTTTATACCGTAAAGAATCTAGACTCAGTAATGTAGTCGCAAATTTCGAAACTAATTGCTGTCAACTTTTAATTTGCAAACCGAAATTCGTATAGCGGAATGTTCGTGGCATAAATATACTTTTTCAGTACTCACGTCATTAATTATTTTTACTCATTACAGAGCAAGTGTTCTCCCCTTAGTCCATCTTGGGATTCTTTTGATTCGAGTCGTTCGTGTTAGTATGAAGATACTTGTCTATTTAATTAAATAAATCAAGATTCTTTGAAACAGAGGAAGTCTCATTCACCTGACTTAGTTTTTTTTTCTAAAATTTTATTTTTTTTTTTTGCATACTAGGCGCGGCAAACTTCGTACCGCCTTATAGGTGGATTATCACGAATATTTCAAAACCAAAATTATCCAAATCGGTTCAGCTGTTCTTGAGTATTAGCGAGACTAACGTGATTTTTTTTTAATTGCAATAAACTAGTGCTTGACTGCGATCCCACCTGATGGTAAGCAGTGATGCAATCGTTGATGGTAAGGCGCACTAGTTTATTAAGAGCCTATTCACTCTAGCCTTGAAGACACCTAAATTATATTCGGACGGAAAGACTGCCAGCCAGCAAACTGTTCCAGTCCCTCGACGTACGCGGTATCTGGGAAAGAAATTTAATTTGTTTCCCAGATCACTAAATGTGTCAAAGGCACTGATTTCATCATCATCTTACAATGGCACTTTGTCACTCTGGAACGAAACCTGGATCAAAACGCGTTGCTAGCGGAGAAGTCACATGACAAATGTCATGATAGGTATAGTACGTGGCAAATAACTTGACCCATCCGGCACAGCTAACGCGCACCCCCCCGCTTATTTGAAACCCGAAAATCGACTATAAACTGTCATACAAGTTATACTATCATTGTAGATTGATTCACAGTAATCGATTTTCGGGTCCCAATTGAAGTAGGTTCCCGCACGCAAATGCAGCTGATGGTAGAACTTATTTGCTGCGTCATGACGGATAGACAGAGAGACGGGCAACAAAGTGATCTTATATAAGTAGGTCTCGGTTTTTCCTTTTGGAGTATACTACCGTAAAAAATTTCAAAAGTTCCAAAGATGCAACTATTACAAAAAAAGAAAGAAAGAAAAACTTTTTATTTGCGGGACGCACTGTTAAAAATAATTTACAAAACTGAAGAAAAAAAAAAGAATTTAAAATGGCCATTAAAAAAAAAGTAAAAAATCATAAACAATATTTTAAAATTAGAACTCTAGTGCGTACATCCGCGCAAAACGGAGCACTAAGCATAAAGCCGAGTACACACATAGTGCGAGCGAAATACCGAGATTCTGTTTGCATTTCTACGACCAGCCTAAAATGCGTTGAAGTGTTCAAGCACTTAGGTTAAAGCTTCTTAGGTATATATGTATGTATAGATCGATAGAATAGCCTTATGCAAGGACTGGTAGAATTTAATTTCTTTTGGAAACACAGCAGGAATGTTAGTTAAAACTCTTCCCTTACTGCGTGTTCTATTTTGTCGAAGTATTTCCTTTGTTACAAAATCTTTCAAATAACTGCTGTGATGCATTTGTTTTAGACGGTGTAGCCTGAAATGTAATTAAAAATCTCTGCGAACATTTTTCGTAGGAAACTGAACAAAGAGTGTAAAAGTGCAAAGAGTATTCGTTAGTACAGTTCGCTCGTGTGAAGATAGGCTCTGCGAATTTTAGCGCTTGGAAACTCGTACAAAAATAAAGGTTTTAAAAAAATAAATGCCAATAATAGTTTTTATGCAATAACAACGGCTAATTGCATTTACGAGTACATGTTTAAACCATTTATTTTTTTACCAGTTAAAATTAAAAAAGCGCTAAAATTCGCGGCCCTAACTTCAAACGCGCCAAGATCCGACGGCCGTACTGTAATTGCAAAATATGTAATAATAAATAATATTTTTAATTTTTCGTTGGGATATTACAGATACTAGCACAAATCTTGAGCAATCGATGAAAGAACGGGATCGCTGTGCACATCGAACACATCGGCGAGCCAATCACTTTACAAGGATTGCACACCCCACCCCGCACTTCATACCACCAAAGAGACCCGATATTTCCCTTCTGCGAAAGTGGAAGTTAGTCATGGACTGGACATGGTTTTGGTACAGGCGTGGCGCACAAAACTATATCTACTATTTAGCTTTTTTTATTTTGGTTTCATGTACCTACATATTGTGTACCTATGTGCCTGGTGCTCTACCAAATAAATTATGTTTCTTTCTTTCTTTCCTTGAAGCAAAAAATCATTGCTCAAGATCCGTCTCGGTATCTGTAACAAATAACTTCTGTATTGAATAGTATGACTTTAGTCATAATGTTAGGTTTTAAGGTTTAAACCTTCATGTGTTCGTTCAATTACCATTTGTGTTCCAAGAGCCACGGTAGCCCTTTCGCAATTCTGACAGGCATGAGTTCAAGAGGGCTCTGTAAAACCCAGCTACTGTATTCCTTGCGACTTAATCTCAGTGTAACTGTTCACACACACTACGATGTCGTGGCACGGCGCAGCGGCGGTGTAGGACCGAGTACACCGCATACATTGCATCGGCCGACACGGCCCCGCTTAACGTACTTTTCGCATAACCGCCTTTTGTTAAGATTAGAATAAACCCCTTACCTTTTAATTTAATATCTGAGCCTTTACACCATATCAATCAAGTAAGTACTTCCTTTCAATTATTAAAAATTAAATCCCCCGCGCTCGTCTATTTGTATTTGTTCTTTTCATTTTTAAGTTTGTGTTTACGTACATAAATAAATAATTATTAAATTATAACCATACGCAAAATACGCGCTTTAGACGTGGTGTTGCGGATACCAGCCCGATATACTATACAATACAATATTAAATTATAATTATCATGTCAAAATGACATAGCACAGGTATAATCAATCTTGAATTCAGGCTACAGTGATCTTTGAAGTCTTGGTTCTAGAATTTGCAGGATTTTTTAACAAGTTTTTCTACACCATTTTGAAAGCAGGATGAAAAAAAAACAAAGCAATCAAAAAAGTATGTGTCGATATAACCCTTGGGTACAGGTGTCCGAAAAGTGCTGAATTTTCATTTCTCTACTGTACAATCGTTCAAGTATTCATTCAAAAAAATACAAGATGAGTTCCAACTCAATTTAGCTGCTGTCCAATTGGTTCACTTTAGTCCGTCTGTCATCGACTTTCAATAGAAACGGTGGGTGAGTGCGATTGATAAAAAACGCAGACTCTCCATTACATCCTGCTGTCAAAGCTCGCGAACGGCTCGTGCAAAAGCTTTTTAATTTGAACAATTCGATACCCGGAAATATGGATAAAACGTACAATTTTACAATAGGTCAGATTGTCAGTCATCCTTTTTGTAGTTTCTATTTTTAATTTCTCTTTGTGTGTTATTTGGCTAGTAATCCACAAAGCAATCTTTTTTTATTTGGCTAGTAATCCACAAAGCAACCTTTTTTTTATTACATTCTGAATTCCTCATAGATTGCATTTCGGGATTTGTGTGTCGGAACTGTATGCTTTTTTTTATCTGACGGAGAGTAGTGATGCAATCGTTGGTAGTGAAGTACCTACACCAGTTTATTAAGTCTATTCAATAATCATCATCTTCCTGCCCTTGTCCCGTTTTATTTGGGGTCGGCGCAATATGTTTTTTTCTTCCATTCTCTCCTGTCACCCGTCACGCTATCACTAACTCCTCTGTCTTCCATATCACTTCTCACACAAGCCGTCCATATCTTCTTTGGTCTCCCTCTCCCTCTCCATCCATCAACATTTATACTCATGGCTTTTTTTGTAACATGCGTTTCATCCCTCCTTTTTACATGGCCATACCAAGACAAACGGTTCCCTCTCAACTTTTCAGTCACTGGCGCCACATTCAAACTTCCTCTAATATACTAAGTCTCTCTAACTCTAATATAGTAAGTAAGTATCGGGGCATGACATTGATACATGGTTGACATCACACGCATAAAACGATTTGAGATATACATTCATTCATTATGCGTACTAAGGAGTGCTATTGCTTGCCCAGGCCTGTTTTTCCTGATAGAACCTGAGGGTATTTAAGTCATGAGTGAATAATGTTACTTTTAGGCAAGTGTCTTTCTAGCTGTTGAGTTAGTGGCCAACCGCGAGCCTAACAATAATAATAAAAAAATGTAAGAGTGTTCAAGTTTACAATAACAATGTTAAAAGGTAACGTGTAGATATTTTGGAGTTAGACTGGGCTCTTGATAAGTTCGAGATATATTTAATGAGTCTAATAAACATAACTTGGCGAAATAATATATTACAATGCCTGTGAGGACTTGTAATTGGCTTTCTAATGTTTATGGTTTGATTTTGTCTGGTTTTATTAGCTGTAAGTCTTCCATGATTTTTTTTTCTCAAACTTTCTTTTTTTTTCTTTTGAGTACCTAACTTTAATTGTTAATTGGTTTTATAATCGTAAAGGAAAAATATACACAAAAAACTGTTGATTTATTAATTTATAGAATATATATACGGAAGGGACTGGTCCTCACGACACAGGGTACCCTAGTGTGGGGGCCAGAGATATATTGTTTTTTAGTACATAAGTTAACTGATGTTATATATATCTTGTGTATTATGTACTAAATAAATAAATAGGATTTTATAGTCCCGTCGAATACTCAATGTGAGTGCGATGCCCTTGTTCAAAATATGAGCCATATTTTAAAGTAACCCAAGTTAAGTAAACCCATACACTAGACTGATGGAGTAAATATATTACTATAATTCATAGCATTCTTGCTTTTCGCGATTATTTTTTATCTATTTGGCATCGGTTGCCAGTGGGTTCCCGCGCGTGATAGTAGAAAATTGTCCCAAGGAAACAATGGTCCCGGAATAATAAAGACACCAATGCATGATCTACCTGTGTACCAAGTTTAATTGGAATCCGTTCAGCCATTCGATCGTGAAGAAGTAATAAAAATAAAAATACTTTAAAACCAAAATTCCTAAGTATGTTTGAATATGGCACGGCACTTTTTGAGCGTGGATTTGTCAATATTAGTCATTAAACGCTTAGTTCACTAAGGGCCGAAACACATAACCGCGTTGCGGCGCCGCGCCGCTAAAATTGGGAGTGCCGCAACGCAACTTTCAGCGTTTATAGTCGTGTCTTACAGGGATAACCAGTTTCTAGAGATTTTTGAGTGTGGATAGATGTTTCTTTGTCATGGATCATAACAAACTTTTGCTTATTTATTATTAAGAAGACATTACTCTATTTTCAATAAACAACAAAGAAGATACTGGTTATATCCATTTAATAAAGCTGTACTTTTCACGCCGCGCTGCACACCGCTAAATTCTGCGTTGCGGCGAGCAGCACTGTCGATTTTAGCGGCGCGGCGCCGCAACGCGGTTATGTGTCTCGACCCTAAGTAAACAAAACTATTATATATATATACATATGTTTATATATAATATCACTTAAATAGCAATTTAGTTCATAGAGGCCTCGGTGAACATTAGTTCATAGGAAATTAAATTATCCATTTACGAGTATGTTACGGCTCTTAAGAGTGTCTAATCCGAGATTTTGTTCCATACTAGTCTTATGTGATTATGACGTAATACCCGCTTTTCAAACATTTTGGAAAGACATTATCCGAATATTATTTAGGTTTCTATTGAATTAAATTTTCTTAAAAGTATTTTAAAGTAAATTTCTTACTTAGTTACCTACTGGAAGAAGTTTTGTAAAATATTCGAGTGTGAGACGGAATTACCGAACGCTAACAGAGCGCTACGGCGTTATCTTTCGTTTTTCTCTATCAAACATTGCAATCCGCGTTAGATGAAACAAAAAGCTTCTAAACCATTATCACGTTGACAATAGACGGCTCGGGAAGAGCCCTCTTAACGCCTCGATGACACGTTCCGAGTAAAAGGGCGAGATAGTAAAATATTGCTCGACTAAGACAATGATGTAAGCGAGTTGTAGAGATAAGTCGGCCGAGCACTCGGCGCCTTGGCCTTACGTATCGAGTAAGCGGCCGAGACCACTGTCTCGCCTGTTTTGCTCGAGACGTGTGGACAAGGCATAAGTACTATCACGGCATTTATTTCTTAATACGGATGTACTCATAGTATACGCGTAAAACTTTATCTAAAATCTTCAATTTACTAACGGACTACGCTGAATCAAATTTGCTGAAAAGAAGAAGAAATAAGTTACAGAAGAATATAAAAAAAGGTAAGCAATAAACATTTTTTTTTTATTGCAATAAATTAGTGCTTGACTGCGATCCCACCTGATGGTAAGCGGTGATGCAATCGTTGATGGTAAGGCGCACTAGTTTATTAAGAGCCTATTCACTCTAGCCTTGAATACACCTAAATTATAATCGGATGACATGATGATAGGGATATGATGTATTTGTACAGTCACAAGCAAAAATATACTGTTTTATTGACAAGTGCTTGACTGCGGTCCCACCTGATTGTACGCAGTGAATCAATCGTTGATGGTGAGATGCATTAGTTTAGTCAGAGGCACTAAAAAGAAATATGTGTCAGATAATTGGTTGTAAATCACCTGTTTAAAGGTTCGGTAATTAGGTTCCATTTCTCATACACTTATTTTTTTTTATTTAGCCCTAACTGTCCCACTGCTGGGCAAAGGCCTTCTACAAGTCCTTCCAAACCTTCTTCTCCCGCGCCGTCTCGAACCAGTCGTCTCGGTACGCGTCTAAATCGTCTCTCCACCTCTTTCTAGGCCTGCCTCGACAGTGCTTTCTTCCCTCTGGTGCCCACTGTGTGGCGACTCTTGCCCAGCAGTCCTCGTGCATGCGACTACTTACTTTTTAAATTATTAAATATTTTTTTATTATTATTTTTTTTTAACTTAATACAATTTATTTTGACATTTATCATACACTTATTTCTTGAATATTAAAAGTTTTTTTTTTTTATTTGATTAGGTATTTTTAGTTAAGTTAATTAGGGTTATGTAGTTTTAAGGTTAGATATCCAATTATTTGTACAGTTTACTAAATAAATGAAAATAAACAAAAAAAAAAAAATTAAAAGTTAAGATAAATTGATAGTGTGACAAAGTATATCATTGCTCGTGGCTGTACGTGTAAGTTTGTCCAATTTACTGATGGAAAAATTCTATCTTAGCTTTTCTCAATTTATATATTTTAAAATGATTTCTTGGATGCTGGAGCGTATATTATACATAACGTGTACTTTTAACTGACATCAAATATTATGCATTCAGCGAATGTTTAATTTTTTTTTTATATCGGTATATTTATGTCTCCAGGTTTAAAAAAATACACGGTTTTTTTTTGTAATGGTAACACTCACAATTAAAAAAAAACAATTCCTTTTTTGGATTTTTTTTATAATACAACATTGTCGTTCACTTTCAGTATATACCCTTTCTACAATCAAAATTGATAAACATATAATTTTTATTAGCTTTGTAATAATACTATATTACTTTCATTTACAGTTCCATTGGGTGGTTCACTAAATCTTTTTATCATTTGATCTAAATTAAACTTTGTGTATACCAAATTCCAAATTGATATAAAATCAAATCCGTTTAATATTCAGCTGTATCAATATCAGAAAACCTTTTTCAAATATTGATGTCAGGAAAACTTTCGTACACACGAAACTTAGTGGATATGACGTCGTGTTTTTGTATTTTATTACACACTAGCTTTTGCCCGCGGCTTCGCCCGCGTGGTATTAGGGTTGGGTTTCCGGGATAAAAAGTAGCCTATGTCCTATTCCAGAGTGAATCCTATGCCTGTGCCAAATTTCATCCAAATCCGTCTAGCCGTTTTGACGTGATTGAGTAACAAACATCCAAACATCGTAACTTTCGCATTTATAATATTAGTAAGATGCGACTTTTTATAGCGATGCTTTAGGTACAACGCGCTATAGAATAATTGCTAACGCGTAATTGCATCGCTAAAAAAAATCGCCGTGGGCGAGGAGCCTTACTAGGCCTCATTCTGTTACTTTCACTAAAATTCGAAAGGCTTCTAATTTACTGAATATTGAACGGATCAATATTTGAAAAAGCTTTTCAAATTTTGATATCAGGACGAGCTTCATTTCATCATTAATTGTGGTACTGTTTTCAGTAAATTCCTTTTTAATATAAAGGATATTAAAAAGGAATCTCTTACTGATCAGGTTCTGAGTATAAAATAAAGTACAAAAAAAGCAATATTTAATCAATTCTTCAGTTTATCGAAAAAATAGTCGATAAACAAGAAACTTATATGAAATCGCTACACATATTCCGTGGGATCGTTCCAGTACACAACTAATCGCGTAGATCATGCCATAATAATTGAAATAGTGGCGCATACCCCACCCACCTACCCCCTCCCTGCTCCCCGTACGCTGTGCAAACAAAATATGGGAGGTTCGCTCGATGTACGGGCAAGTTAAATGTAACGGTGAGGCCACGCTACAGTGGTGTTCCGCAAACTTAGTTCAACGAACATCTTGAAACTTGGATGGTGGTACACCATTATTGAAATGAATAAAATATAATTTTTACAGATTATTTAGTAATCATTGAAATAAACATTTGATTCTGTACCTAAGTTTTCGATACGTTTTCATCTCTGAAATTTTTTTCTTTCGTCTGTCTATTAACTCTATAAGATAACTGTTTATTATAATGGTTTTTCGGGGTACACTAATTATTTATCACGATACAGTGCGCGGCAAATAAGTTGAACTGTCCTCCACGCCTATGCGCAAAACCCCATTAAAATCGGTTATCGAAAATCGTTGATTCTTAAATGCTCAGTAATCGATTTTCTTACAAAAAAGTGGAAGGCCGCGCATAAGCGCAGAAAACGGTTCAACTTATTCGTATACCAATTATTAACCACGATACACCAGTGTGAAGCGGCACACACAGACACACAGCGCTAGAGGACACGTGCTCAGAAGCCAAATACGTGTAGAGCGAGCACGAACGACACTACGAATTTGAGCTCGGTTTGTGCTCGCTTCCTGTAGTGTAGACCCACCTTTAAATCGATCGGTTTTGAAATCTCTGCGGTATCAGGATTATGTATATTTCTTTATACTGACTGCTCGACAAGGTAATGGATTCTTTTTCAATTTCTTTTTTCCATCACACCCAGTAATGGTGTGGTTTCAGATATCTAATGATCTTTTTTTCTGAGTGAGTTTTATTTGACTGTCAACTGTGTTCTTTTTAGTTGTACGTGTAGTACAGCTATAGTGAAACCAAATTGAGTTCACGTAATACAGTTCTTTTTTCTTATATAAATGATAAAATACCCTTGTTGACGAAAAATACTCATTATCTACGCAAAATTCTTTATCCAAACTAGTAAGTAATGGGAATACCACGGTTATATAACTTAACACAAAAGGTGATCAACTAAATGGTTATGCTTCACTTTTCTTTTGGTGGGTAAGTTATCCAATGACATCTCCGCGGCATTGGGTGGGGCGGGAGATAGTGTTAGACTTTTAGTAACTAAAAATCCACTCACGTTCCTTTATTACGTTCCTTTGCCTTTCATACCAGGACCGAAACTTCCTTTCGCTGCTGGTACATGGTCCCAGTAGGCTTCGACCCCGCTGGGCCCTTACGGTTTGCTGACAAGTTCTTGAAGCGCGCGTGGAACTACACGCGCCGTCGACGACGTGGACTAGGTCCGGGCGGTTAAAGGATGATCGAGGAATCGAGTGATTAGTAGCTCACCGTCTACGGCCTGAAATCAGAATTGGAATCCCGTTGGTGGCTAGGGAGTGAGGGCCGTTGCCTCCTTTGCTAGCATTACTGCTTCGCAGGAAGCAGCGGCCTGCTACTCCTCCTCGCCACTACCAAGGTCCGGCGCAATAGTCATAGACTACTAGGCTGGACAAAGTTCGCCGAGTCAGCTAGTCTACTATACATATATGTAAATGCAACAATCTTACATGAACGTCGAAACAAAAGAAGAATTTCAAAATAGGTAAGTATCATGTATCATTGAACAAGAACTAAAAAATAAATATTCAGTCGAATTGAGAGCCTCCATGATTTTTTAATTCGGTTAAAAAAAGCCACGAATCGTAGAAAACTTTTCCACATAAGGGTTTTCACAAAGTCAAGCATTCTAGAGATGGGATATTTTAATTGGTACGTTAGCCGCATCTCACTGCCTGAAAAGTTTATTGGAATCTAGAGGTTTTTTTATCTCGTATTTTACATTCAATTCGGAAAGTAGGAATATTTTTAAAGCTGCAATGGGTTGGTTTAGAATAAAAAACGATTCTATGTTAATAAACAGTAGTTTTATTAGAGAAATGAAAAAAAAACCTCATCATACTTGTCTATAAAATACGTGAATACATTGTGTCGGAATTGTCGGCAACTCTGAAATTTCTCACAAGGTTTCCATTTATGACTTTGGTGAGCACTAAGAGAGGATTTTCCAAAATTCACCCCCTAAAGGGGATAAAACGGGGATCAAAAGTTTGTATAAAAAACCTAAAAAAAAGCAAAGCCGCTGGCAGAAGTTAGTACTTAATAATATAAAAGCATGTTTTATAAAATAACGCACATACGTTCTGGGAACCAATTCTTGTTAAATGAAAACGCAACAAATAATTGGCGAGTACTCTCGATCAGTACAAAGGACTAACTGGACCATAACGAGATTGTGTAAACTTTCGTACCCCGCAATTGCCACAGGTCAATCACGGCTCTGAATTCCGAAAATTGCTGCATTAAATGAAACAAGCGGTTTAATAAATAAACGTTATAAATTGCGATTCCTGTTTCGAAACCGCTTATGGGTTTAAAATATCAAATAACTTGGGCAGAGGATAAATACGATTTCCAGTTTTTTGGCCGCACATATGACAGCTTTGTGGACATAGACTTATATCATATATATCCTAGCGATAGACAAGCAAGGTCATAGAAACTAGTTGTCAAAATACTCAAAAGTGAGCAGCCAAAGGCAACAGCGCCCTCGCCGTAGCCGTCGCCACCGCGATCCTGCCGATATCCGGCCACCGTATACACTGGCTCGCGGACGGTGAGCAATGGGTAGCTCGCCATCCGGTCGTCTGGTAACTGTCCAGATCGAGTCCAAGTCGTCAACGGCGCGCACCGTTCCCGCGCGTCTCAAGGAGTTTTCAGCAAAGTGTAGGGGCCCTTCAGGGTCAAAGCCTTCTGGATCTGCCGGTTTGTGTGAAACTGTTACCGCGGCTCCAGGAATAAGGCAAGGAAGGAATGGGGTAGGTTTTTTAGTCAGTAAGAGTCTGACACTTTTCTCCCGCTCCGCCCAAGAGCGGGTTTCGTCATTCGATAATTTTCACCTAGCATAAAAAAAAGCTCTGAATAGAGATCCGTTACTGGCTACCTGCTGGCTGGGATCGTTAGAGGACTGTTACTGGCTAGAACCCGCCTGTTGCTTTTCAGCTGCTTTTTACTACAGAATAAATCTAAACGACTTTATAGGCAGACTGTTAATAAAGAGTAACGTTGTTTTAAGACATAAATCGTTTAATGAAAACTCCAAAACTGTTCGAAAGTGTGAAAAAGGCGCGTAATTCTACTTTTGAATCTTACTAATATTATAAATGCGAAAGTTACGATGTTTGGATGTTTGTTACACAATCACGTCAAAACGGCTGGACGGATCTGGATGAAATTTGGCACAGGCATAGGATACACTCCGGAATAGAATAGAATAGAATAGAATAATACTTTATTGTCCACCAAAAAAGTAACGATTTCACAGAAACTTATATGAATGGGTACAAAGGCGGTCTTATCGCTGACAGCGATATCTACCAGACAACCTTAGGATGGAGTATAAGAGCTTGAACTAAAAAAGGGGGTAGTCTATGGTGTACTGCTTTAACAAAACAACATTTAAAAAAATAAAATAAACACATTACATAGATAATAAAAGATATACAAGACATAATACATAAGCTTAATATAAAATGAAATAAATATGGAATAGGCCATAGGCTGCTTTTTATCCCGGAAACCCCAACCCCAATCCCAATACCACGCGGGCGAAGCCGCGAGCAAAAGCTAGTGTCACATATGCTAGTGGGGGCGACGGGACACGGTGACGTAGGTGCGTCCTCTCATCGTCTTTTTTTAGCCAAAAAATATGTATATAAGTGACTTATATAATTATTATCAAAGTATTTATATCCTATGTATCCACGTCAATACAAAAATAAAATACACTTCCTCCACATGCCTGTTATCTTGGCACGCCGGAAACGTCAAGAATCTGTTAGGTATTTCGGTCATAACCAGAAGTAGGTCGAACGATATTTTACCTCAAAAGATGCCGTTTACAAAAGCTATTTCTTCTTATAACTAGAAGCCTATAGTTTTCTTTTAACATTTGTGTAATAATATTGAACTAGCTTTCATCAGTGGCTTCGTCCGCGTCCATAAAATATAGCCTATGTCACTTAGGAAAAATTTTAGCAACAATAGAAAGCTGCTTTACTAGCTTTCTATTGTTGCTAAAATTTTTCCAATCGGGCCAGTAGTTTCAGAGATTACCTCCTACAAACAAAAAAACAAACTACGTTAATTCTAATAGTCCGGCAAAAATACTCCAAATCACAACTCTAAGATAAAACTTCATATAGCATTAGTAGTGTTTTTGTATTTCTAAAGATGGCCATCACCTATTGGAAGACAGAGTGGAAGAAAAAAACATGTTGCACCGACCTCAAGTAAAATGGGATAAGGGTAGGATGATGATGATGGTCATCCAATGGCTTTCCCCACTCTACGTTGGAATGGGACAGCGTGTCTGACTTTTACTGACTAAAACCCAATTCTATGTTTCTTCTTTACCTTGCTTTCTGAAACCCCGGGGTTCTTAGGTCTTTCTGACGACATGAACCCTTGAGAAGAGCATGATTTCTATAGCAAGAGGTTATAATGTCGATTTTTTCGAAAACTTTTCAGGTATATTTCTTTTGTTCGACTACTAATTACCAATTAAGTTGTCACGCTAACTTGGGACGTAATTACTAAGTTTGAAAGCGCTTGGCAGTGGTGTTTCTGTGGGAGTTATAAACATCTTTCATTTTGTACTGTGACCCAGATAGGCTTTTTCTGTCGGAGTCTGTTTCCTGATAACCTGAGGATCTTTAAGTCATTAATGAATAGTAGTTCTAGACAAGCGTTCGCCATCTTGTCGGTTACATCATAGCTATCTCATACCTTTTGTATGCCGTAATTAGAGACACAATTATAAAGCGATTGAGTCTCGCGTAGATCTGCGCATTGGCATACGAGAGGTTAAGTGAGATAACGGTTAAGCGCGAACCTAGCAACAGTAAAAATAAAAATTAAGTATATATTTTTTTTATGATTGCTAACGAAGGCATCAGTTACATTGTCAATTTATATAAACGTTCAGAACATCCAGAATACAAAAGTGAGCGAAGTCAGCTTGAATTTTTTATCGTCTTACGTCAGATCTCAGAGATAGGAGTTATTTCATCAACTAAGTATAAAGGTTTAAAAGAAAAACTTTGTAGGATGTATGCTAGAGCGAGTGAACCGAAATCGAAAATTGTTGGTAATATTATACTAGTTTTTGGCCTGATTTTAACCGCGATAAAAACAAAATAAAAAAATGACAAAATATACCTTGTCTCAGTTTAACGGTGGATAGATGTGAAAGCGAAACACGGGCAAAGAAGAAACGAGATGAGTCGTTTAGTCAGTAAACGTCTTACACTATTACCCGCTCCGTCCACGAGCGGAATTTGTCATTGGATGATACTTGCCACCATAAAAAAACCTATACTAGGAGAACACGCTCTCGGTAACCTATGTTCTATTCCTGTAAGGGCAATATCATACTAGCGGTTTGCGAGCATCCTCAACGCGGAGCGGATTTGTTGCGGACGCATAACGAGATCACCGCCATGGACGCCATTTAGTTCTGTCTCGTACAAACGCTACATAGTTTTGATGAAGATGAACAAAAACGCAATTTTTAATATTAAAGGCAGATTTTGTTACTACTATATTGTACGTCGTTAACTTCCCCAAAAACACGCGACGAAAACGTTGCGAATTTGTCACGCATCCGCGACGTCTTCGCTGTGCAGCCACGACGTTTTCGCGACGCATTCGCTGCGTACCGCCCCGCCCGGCAACCGTTCGCAAACCGCTAGTGTGATATTGCCCTAAATGTCTTACCCAAATGTTAAATCTGCTAAATCGTGTGGGTGTAACAGACAAACAAACTCACATTTACATTAAAACATTTTGCAAATTGAGAACTTAATTAATATTTAAAATATAACTACTTTGAATTATGGGCTATAAGTCAAATTAGTTCTATTTTGATACAGTTAATTGGGGTGGGTTAGGAATGCGGGGGTGAATTGAGACGGAAATTTGAATATACTTTGTCTGATAGTATTGCAATTTATTCATTAAATGTAATAAAAGTCGGTCAAAAGCCGCTTTATGAGAAATCAATAATAAAAATGTATATTGAAATGATAATCCTAATTAAGTTTGGTTCCTATTTGGTAATTAAATGTCATAAGAATTAATGTCATTAAATGACATGCAACCATGTAATGGTTAGGTCCCTCGTCAACATTGACTTTTTATAGCGATGCTGTAGCGCGTTCGCATCGATACCTTCGCGATAATGTGGCGTGGGTAATAAATGCATCTTAAAATAAATGTAAAGCGCCTTCTACGTAAAATCGTGGAGTCCCCAATACAGCGGCTCTCAGCATTTGCTACATAAAATCTGGTAGCGAGAGAGTGAGTAAAGAAAATTGAACCACGCTCTCCTCAAAGAGATGACAGCAAACCGTAGAGGTCCACCAGGGTCGATGCTGACGGGTTAGAATCGCGGAAACGTCCGAAGGAGAAACCCGTAGTCCTAGAATGTAAAGCACAATAAAATTGAAGGCATAATTTGTCCGTACAGAAAATAAAGCGTGGGTTATAAGATACCAAAAACAACACATTACGTTGTGTTCATACATGTATACGATATATATTTATTCTTTAGTATTTCATGCCAGTTGTTTCACTGAGGTTTTCCGGTTTCCCGCCGGTACGCTAACAAGTTGAGTGAAACAAAAAGGTTTTGCTAACATTTAACCTTTGTTGAATCGGTGAGGGGTTTCGGTGAATATTAAATACAGCTGGAATTGCAGTTAGTTTTAAAAATATTTCAAATAAAAGAAGGAAGTTTTCGATTCGGTTGTATTTTGTGTTTTTGAACACTAGAAGCGCGGGCTTCCCTTTAACTCTTTGCTTTATTTTACCTGCTCGTGTTTTATTATGCGTTGCTACTAGTCCAACTATTGCAATCATACTGTAGTCCAACTTTTGCAAGCAAACTTTTTTTATTCAAAATCAAATACCTGAGATTAGCACTTTTAAACAAACAATCTCTTAAGTATTATAATGTTAGCATAGCGTCAGCCTAATAATGTTCGCACTGTTGGGACTCAGAAGGGGTCTGGTCTGGTCTGGTCTCTCTAGGAGAGGGAATGGGCAATAATAGACCACTCGGGACCAGTGCGGGTTGGTGAATGTCAAGTGTCTATGTGAATTTTGGGGTCTAGGACATGCCAGTTACCTCACGATGTTTTTCTTCACCGTTTTGAGAGTGGTGGTGATGAAATGAATTACAAATTAACCTTTCGAATAAAGTAATTAAAGAGAATAGAAAGACAATAGTTTGGGGTTTAATGCCTTTGGCTGGGTTTGAACCCGTGACCTATCACTCGTAAGTCGGGGCCGTTACCACTCGGCCACAATTGTTCTCCTTTATAATATTACTGCACATTATTCTGAGTATCAGCACTTATGTAGGTACCAGCGCCATCTTAGTCTCAGTTTTCAAGTGAAACTTCTCCACAGAGAAGAACTTTATCCATAGTCCAATAAATAGTATTCGTAGTTCAAACTTGTTCGTTGCGCGTTGCGCATTCCAGCAATTTAAATGATACTGCTTAAAGTTATGCATCGCAGGCAACTTTAGAGTAAGCGGAAAGTGCACAAACTAAACCAACTATTAGAATAGTTGTTTGAGAGTTATCTTCTTTCAATAAAACAGGACAAACATGAGAACTCATATATAGTTTGCAAACTGCGTGGTCGAGTATGGGACGGGAAATATTATCATAAACGAGGAACGCTTGCATCTTTTTTTTTGTGGTGGGAAAAATCATCCAACGACAAATCCCGCCTTTTGGTGGTCTGGAAATAGTGCCAGACTTTAGTCAGCAAGCTGACTAAACAACCCAGTTCTTTCTTAGCCTGCATACTAAGATCGGACCCTCTATTTAGAAACTGGTATGGACCAGTTTCTGAAAAGAGGGCCCGATATTGATACGAAAGCCCAAGTAGGCTTCGGCTTTACTGGGCTTCTGCGTTTGCTGACAACTCCTCGTGGCGCGCTGGAGTAAAACGCGCCGTCTACGACTCGGGCTCGGTCCGGGTAGACGCCAGACGCCACCAGACTGTCGAACAGCGAGCTACCCATTGCTCGCCGTCCGCAAGCCCATTGCGCCACATCATCGTCATTGCCCTCTCTTTGAGTCGTGCTCAAACATCGTTCAGGCCATTACCATGAGGTGTGAGCCAGAAAGAGAGATGGGGAAAGCTCCATCTCCCTTTCTCACAGGGTATAGACTCAGAACTAGGTTAGGACCTAGGTTTAGTGCTTAGCCTGACTTGGTAGTCAGGCTAAGCACTAAACCACGACCACCGGCATGGTTGCCGGTGGTCGTGGTTTCGATTCCCACTCTTGAAAAATGTTTGTGTGATGAGCACGATCGTTTGTTCTGTGTCTGGGTGTAATTTATCTATAATATGTATGTGTTTAGAAAGATAATGAGTATGTTTATCAATGGTCCAGTACTCATTTGATGGAATAAATGAAATCCTAGAGTACCCTTAATGAACCTTACACATGGGCTGCCAGATTGTTCGAAAGACTTACCTTGGAACGCAAAGGACAATTAAAAAAAAAACATATGTATTTAGGGATACCTATCCTTGGTTTATAGTCAGTAAAAATCTGACATTGCCTCTCACAGAGCGAGACAACTTATTAGATGATTTCCCACCTCTCAAAAAATCTAAAATATATAATACTGACCAATCTAAAATAAACATGAACAGGCATGCCGTTTTTGACAGGTTAATACTACCTGTCAAAAACGGCCTATTTCAACAAGAACATATATTTTCAAATGAATTCGCTTCCGACTCGACACGGATCGTTTTACCAACAGAAACATCCGCGTTGAACTGACGGCCGCTGTCAGCTGTCAACGCTATCGGAACTCTATGTCATAGAGTATACCATAGAGCAGCGAGGAATGTTTTTTCCACTAAACATTTTTGTTTATGATCGTTCAAAAAAGAAGTACGGTTTCCGTTTTGAGATATTTTTTTTTGTTTTTATTCTCGATATTTTTTAGGAAAAAAGCTTTGTTTGAGTGAGGTATTGTGCTTAGTGGTGTGTGGTAGGGCCGATTTACAAAATGTAAATATATATATATATAAGAAGATAGAAGACTAAGTATCCTGCGCTTTCACAGGTGTCAGTACAGTTATGGCTTTGCTTCCGTGCGTCGTAGCATGGAATTATATTGCCTGCTGTATTATTTGTCATCAACGGGTTTATAAAAGTACACACAGGTTTATATAAAGGTTTATAATTGTGACCCCAAAACGTTTTGTACTTACCTGTAAGCGGTGGCGCTACACCGTCTGGTGGTCTGTTGATAGAACTGATTTGGCAGAATAAATTGTGTAATTCTAATGCACACTCCCTGAAATGTAGACCTTAGAAAATCAAAAGGCTTCATAAGTTTTCTGTTATCATACCCGTAATAGATTTTATTAGTCATTAACACCAAATAATTCCTGGGAATAATGACAAATTCTCTACCAGCGTTAAAATAATTCATTAGTTGCATTTTTCCTTGACGTATTAAATATTATATCGGCGTCGCATCCCTCCCGCGCTTTCTCGGCCGTGAGCTGAATGTGTACCTTCCACTAACACAGTTTGCGGAAGCCCCATCAAAACACACCTTCGCCCACTCAACTCAGAACTCAAATTCCAATACACAACATTATCACGGCCAGTGTTCATTGAAATTTGATATCTACCAACGTCAACTTAAGGTTTATTATGTTTTGTTAACAGAGAACCCTAGTGGGTTGAAGTCCAGCTAAAATTCGGAAGCATGGGGTGAGAGCGTTCTAATAGAAAATCGATACAACAATCCCGCTTTGTTGGTGGTTCTACTAGCCATGAGCAACGCGTGCCTTACCCGAAGATGAGGAGATATCGTTCAATTTCCATTTAAGTCGTTCCCAAACACGCTGAGAAGGTCTCAGTTGGTGAGTGAATAAGTAGGACGGTGTTATTTGCACAAGGATGGTCGGATACAAATTCAATCGGGTTGACACCGCACGGCTTGTTTGCGGACAAGTCAAACGGCTCCGTGAACACAGGTCACGATTCCGATCACAAAGAGCTTAGATAGCATCTTTTGTGTCAATAGTTAAATATTTTAGCTTGGTGGTGTTTGAAATCAATTCCGCGGGTGTATTTCGGTACTATGTAACGTGCAAAGAAAAATTAGGTAGGGTTAACTTTGCTTGATTGGGTGCGTGATCAGTTCTTTGTACCGAGAGTGGATCAAAGAGTTCCGTACTGTTACCGCGCCGGCGTTGAGCATATTTTTATTTGATGAGAGTATTTTGAATATTTAACACATTAGCGTTTAGTGTGCCATTTCTCATTAACGACCCCGTGCGATTTCACGTTAGCGATGAAACACTACTTCACATGAGTGATGCTGTCCGTTTCACTTTAGAGGGTTTGAGCCTTTTGACATTAAAAACGCAATGCCGTTTCACGTTTGATTCACAGCGCCGTGTGACATTGGCGATGCCGTAGGGTTTCATGTCAGGTGCTATGCGCCATATCACAGTAGCTCATTAGTTGCTCTGCGCCGTTTCACATTAACGATGACGTGCTTTTTCACGGTAATGTGAGCAGGCAAATACCTAGATTCTGATTGATTTTTTAATTGCTTAGTTTTTCAATTAGCCTTTTTTGTTGCAATTTCCATTAAGGGGTAACAGACCGCAACTCTCTCTGTGTGCTATTTATAAACCAGTTTAACTAGAGACTAAGTAATCAGATTGGTTCATCGGTGAACAGTGAACAGGTTGACTGGTAGAGAATGCCTTGTAGCATTAAGTCCGCCTGTATACCACTACTGTACATGAAGTTTAAATAAATAAATAATAAACAGTAGCTAAAGTGTGATCTCTTTGGGTTCTTTTATTATTTTACGTACAGTTAGTTTTTCTTGAGTGTGTTTCAGACAATACTTAACTATTACTTTTTTTTTTAAATCCGGTTTTGGGTGGAGGGAGGCATGTATTTTTTATTGAATATATGTTAGCGCATGACCGCTCTCTCACCTGATGGAAAGCGACGATGCGTTCGACGATGGAGCGCGCTTATAGAAGTAACCTATTCACTCTTGACTTAAAGATTCCCGGATTGTAGCCATCAGGAAACACAGACTCCGGCAAGGAATTCCACTCCTTGGCTGTACGCACATGAATGTGTTACCAAAACGTTCAACGATTTAAACCATCCTATGTTCCATTAGTTGCTCTTCACGATTCACGGTCGTGTTAACCCTTTCTGATAATTCCGCAGCCCTAGCAGGCCCCCGTCGACCTCCCGACTGGGGGTCGAGGCGTGAGGATTCTCACCGCCTCACGCTTTACGCCGCCTCCTTCAGAAAATAGGTTACGTACACAGAAACAGTACGTAAATCTGTGTACACACATAATCTATGTTCAGATCAATCCGCCTTCGTGAGAGATCAACAATAACAGTACTTAACACCCGAAGGATTCTATGTCTTAAGTAGAATTTAAATTTTGTGTCATCTATTTTTAACTTCTGAAGGAAAAGAGTGGTGTTATAAGTTTGACATGTCTGTCTGCCTCTGTGTTTGTCCATGGCATCGTAGCCCGTAAGCAAATGAGCCACTTTGGATGCGTTTTTTTTTGGCTGAAAGCTGTCGTAATCGAGATGGTTCTTAGCTACAATTTATGATGATTTGTCCAGGTGCCAAAGGTCACTTTGTACTTATTTTTATGACAGATAAAATTATTCACTAGCGCGAAAAATGCATGAAACAAAATTCAAAAATGTTTCGTATCGACAGACTGTCACCTGACCGATTTTGTGGTTCTTAAAAAAAGAGTTATAAGTACGCGGCAAATAAGTTGAACCTGTTGCTATAGTTACTAAAATCAGTTATTAGGCATTCAAGGTCCATCGTCAACTTGTGTGATGAGATTTTCCAGATAATCTTAGGATGGAGTATATAACTATGATGACTTTAAGACCTGGGCCTGGCTCAGTGACATAGTAAAACTTATTTATTTAATCTTCATTCAACACAAAGTACAAAGACCTTAATGCGATTGTATCAGTGACGTAGTGAAACTAAACAGTCTTGAGTCTAGAATCCGCTTCAATCAAGCTGACCTAATTCAGGCATCCACACATTATCTCTTAGATCGATAGCGTAGTTTCAAGATCAAAGTCACAACTCCTTAATTCAAGATCAAACCGGCCGTAGTATGTACTGAAACTTATGATAGCTTAAACTTGCTGATGCAGTTGAGGGTTAACACTTTCCTTGTTTAATTTTTGTGTTAAATGAAGTCAAACTCAGCCTTTGTCTTAAGTTGAGCTGTGTACTTACTTCAATACTTGTCTTTATCACAGGATTTTGTAAGTAAAGATTTTAACCGAAAAGGGAATATTGTAATGTGTGTTAGTGAGTAAAGTGTACAACCTAATATACCTACTTATGATATTTTATGTAAATTTTGGGCCCTCCATAATGTTTTTATGTATAAAAAATATTTAAAAAGTACATCTTTTTAACCCTAACAAATTGAACTGAGATTGTGAATGATGTAACTTTTTCCAAAAACTCATATCACTCACATGGAACAAGTATTGGGAAATAACGAATTTACCGAATGCCAACAGAGTTTTTAGGCGCTATCTCTTTTTTTTCGCGTTGTCTGTCTATCAAACATCGAGTAGGATTGCGTTAGATGAAGCATCAAGCTTTTGAAGCATGCTCGACGACCACGGTACGAGTACGAGTTACGAGTACAGTGACGATAGGCGAGTGGGGAAGGCCCCTCTTAAGGCTTTATACAAATCAATCAATTACCAATAATTTCAGCCGAAAGACGTACACTGCTGGACGTAGGCCTCCCCCAAGCGCCGCCACAAAGACCGGTCCTGTGCATCTTGCATCCATCAGATTCCACATGCAACCCAGACCAGGTCATCGGTCCAACTTGTGGAGGCCTTCCAACGCTGCGTCTTCCGGTACGCGGATTACAAATGTATTCTCTGATAGCGCTATAATACTAACTAGCATCTGACAACGACTTCGCCGCTGTGAATGTAGGTTTCTTCATACAAACTTTGGAACTCCGTTTCATCCCCTTAGGGGAAATGAAATGAAAATCCTTTCTTAGTGCTCGCTTACGTCGTAAAAGGAAGGCTTGTGCAAAATTTCACGCTCCCAGTGCGCGTTGGTATGTCCGTCGGCTTCTTCTTTTATTTAAAGAAATGACATACAAATATTGTATAAAGAATATTTAAATTGAAAAGCAAACGAGTCAACGATTTTGAATATATAATTATGACTGTTTCATTCGCCAAGATACCGAGTTCTATAGTGACCGTTCGGGTGTCATGGCTTTTGACGTCAAAGACCACGTTGAAGTTCTAACAGCTTCGAACCTTTTTTGTGAGTGCGGGCTTGGTACCGACTCCAAAAACTGTTAAATTGAATAATACAGAGTAGATTAAAGATGGGTTGAGTGATTGAGGTTAATATTTCTTGATTATAGTTATTCAATTTAATATATTTCTTAGGTTTTTAGTGTTTATTAGGTTTTTGAAGTCGGTGTATTTTAATGTTTATCGTCTCGTTAAAAAACATACTTTATTTTTTAATTCCTACTTTACAAATTGATAGTGTTTCATGTACCAAATCGACCTTCCACGGGATTAAAACGATCATAATTTAACGGTGTATACAGATTACTTACTCCACATAACTCGATTGGAGTCTATTGAAAAATGTTTCGTTGTCTAAATAGATTAATATAGTCAGTTCATCGTTCGCGATGAAGGGTAAAAGTTTAATAGGTTAGTACTAGCAGACAGCACGTCTAACCGAGGGGGACAACGGCGTGCACCCACGCAATTGTAATGTATGAAGCGTTGCTCGATCACACATTAGGAGCGGCCAACCCGACGTACGTTTTCATACAACCGCTCTTACGTGATTATGATGTTATTACACATCTTTCTTCATATATTGTGAATACACAGATATCTTGTGGATATTATCTAGGCTTTTATAGAAATCAAAACATAAAATTTTATAAGACTAATCCAGTAAGGACCTCTAAAAATCGGCTATTTTACGTGAACTTTGACTCTCCATACTGAACTCCTATACTAAAAAGATAAAAAAAGTACTTGTATAGAAAGCCTAGCGCATTTAATCGAGATTCTAAATGTTGTAATTTGTTTTCAAAAATCCTTAAAAATTTCATAAAAACACGTATTTCCCGGAACAAGTTTTGTGAGATATTCGAGTAAATCGTAGAATTACTGAATGCCAACAAAGTATAGCTAGCTAAAGTGATGTTTGATGCAAAAGTTATGCGAAAAAAAAGAGATATAGATAGATAAAACCTGAAAACTCGGTTGGCATTCAGTAATTCTCGAATGTTTCACAAAAGTTTTTTCCACGAAATACGTGGTTTTATTAAACCCTTAAGGTTTTTTGAAAAAAACATCACATCGTTTAGAATCTCGAAAAAATGCGTAAAGCTTCTATAGATGTAATTTTTTATATTATGGAGAGTCAAACTTCACGTAAAAACGCAGATTTTCAGAGGTATTTACTGGTTTACTCTTACACAAATATATTTACATTTCTATAGCCTACATCACACGATATCCGTGTATCCAAAATATCTGAGAAAGAGAGAATGATGAGTAATAATAGCAACAATAGAAAGCTGCTTTCTTCTGGGTGACACAGGCTGTATTTTATGTACGCGGGCGAAGCCGCTAACAAAAGTTAGTACTAAACTGAATATAGTTCAAGGAAATACATTGCAAGCGTACTATATTAATACAAATAAAATCCTATCTAAGTATTCGGACAAGAACACTAAAGCTAATAGTAAATTACGAATTTGGACAATTAACCATTGATAGCCATAAACGGCTTTGGAAATAATGCTTTTTGAACCAAATAGTCAGGAATTGAGAGTTAACTGTTTCACGAAGCTAGAAATGCAACGAGAATTGTAGGCAATATGATTTCAATTTCGCTAGCTTCGAATTCTCGTGAAAGGCCCGCGCAACGGTATTAAATTCACGTGGTGCACAAGAGCGGAACAATCGACCGCTCCTGCACTAATGGGTCGGTTTCTGTTCGGGGTTAACACGTTCATCTGATCTGAATCCCTACCACGAGCTGTGCACTTCAATGCGATCTATATTACGACCTAAACTGAGTTGTTAAAAGGATGGACCTATGGCTGTAGTATATAAGTCCATCTATCTTATTTTCGCTCATCATCATCATCAGCCTTTTAAATGTTTCCACTGCTGGAACACAGGCCTCCTCTCTATAACAGGGAATGGGCTGTAATCCACCACGCGGGCCCAGTGCAGATTGGTGGATTTTTTTCGCTCGCTTTTCTTTTATTTTGGCAAGGTACCTGCATCTCAAGTCTGCCTATCATTAGAATGTTATTGAGACATCATTGCTTTTAATTTGTTACAAGTCAGCTTGTACCACGATTCTATTACGAGTCCACTGACCGACCAATGATCGGCTATTATAAATTAATAGATTACGAAGTTTTAGCAAAATGGCAATGGCATCGTGTTTAAATGACAATATTACGAAAATAGAAGATTTGGGCTCCGTTTATTACTTATCGTTGATTCCGGTTATACTGTAATTCCGTTTATTAATCAATTTGTTTTATCTATATTAATATTATAAATGCGAAAGTAACTCTGTTTGTCTGTCTATTTATTACGCTTTCCCGCTTAAACCTCAAAGGATTTTGATGAAATTTGGCACAGACAGTCTTTAGGCCCTTAAAAAGGACATAGGCTACCTTTTATTGACGCAGACGAAGTCTCGGGTACCAGCTAGTTTGCTATATTTCACACAAAATAACAACACATTTTGTTTTTCCGGTAATGCGTAAAATAATGTCTCGTCTATCACAAGATAAAGTTTATTCCCGGATTTTTTAAATGTCAAACACATTAACGTCTCAAAAGATTGATCTTATCATTACATACGGCATCAAAAAACTCATTTATCATTTCATTACATATTACATCTAAATATAACCCGCGTATGAAAACGAAGAATGAAACAAAACCAATAGAAATAAAATAATATCTCGATTTCTCGACTATAAATACGGCTCATATTCTTTGTAAAAATATGAAATGCCTGTCGAGAACACGACCTTTAGAAATGTATCCGTAGTGCTTCCCTTTGCCTTTCAAAGAATTGACCACATTATTATGAATAGTCCAAAGGATGTTATAGAGGAGGATGTCAGTTGAGGAAATAACAGAACTCGGTTGCATAGATATGTATTTTTAAATAAAAAAATAGAATCATATTTGCTTTTCCCGTTGCTGAAGGATCGGAAAGTACTACCGATTGAACTTTATACGGTCTTTTTGTTCGTTTATAGACTCGTGTTTGATCATCTCATGGTATGCGATGTATTTACGATAGAGTACGTTTACCTAGAAGTAATCTATTCACTTTTGACTTTAAGTCTTATATGCTGTAGCTATCAATAAACCCAATGTGTGTTTTTAATATCGTACGGATTTCATCGCGTATGCAGGATTCTCTCTCAAACGTACTTTTTATACATTTTTTTTATTGTAATGCTAGGAATATGTATGTCGGATGCGCAGTGTGATACAGGGCAGACGCCCCGCGTGCGGAGCAACTCCGTGACGGGGATGAAATCCGCACGACGTACAAAGTTGTATGAAAAGGACATTTGCGTGGGAGTGTAACGCATGCGGAGCAATTCTGTTATGAAATCCGCAAGATATTAAAAAAAATAACAACTCCGGCAAGGAATTCCACTTCTTAGCTCTTCGTAAAATAAATGTATTGTGATGGGATATCTGCCACAGACCCGTGGCGAAACGCCGTACATTTAGTGATCCGATGATGGAACGGGCTTGGCGGAATCAATCTTTATTGGATTGCAAGATTGTTGTGGAGTGGTTTGCAGTTTTGTGTGTGAATTTATTTTTTATGATTTCTATAAAATATAAGGGAAGGCAGGATTTTTTCATTGACATAAATTCGTGTGCGTTGATTCAAATTTTGTTAAAATCTTGGGCTTCGAGCGAACGCCAGCGTTCGAACACTTATTGTCTTTCTGTCTCTAATTACGGTAACGAAAAGGTAAGAGCCTATTCACTCTAACCTTGAAGACACATAAATTATAATTTTCAAACTATTGTAATTATTTAAAGCCGGGTGCAGACTGTTGAAACATAACATACAATGTAATGGAATTCGCATAGCGTGGATGCCTTGTACGCGCGAACAGTGCATTTCAACTTTGTTAGTAGACAGATGTTTGGACTTTGCGTCCATACTTATGAATGCTCCTTTTAACCTTACATGTTACGCTATAACAGTCAATAGGTACCAAGCTTTAAATATTTCTATTGTTTGAAAAATTCGATAGGGTATAGGAGATAGATGCCCCCGTGGGATAGGTGATCCGATTTCGATTACTCTAGTTTTGCGAATGAATCGTATTCTATTTAAATTATTAATCAAAAGTCTTTCCAGCTACTTTTTTTTTATTGGTTTGCGCTTGACCGCTATCTCACCTGATGGAAAGCGACGATGCGGTCGACGATGGAGCCCGCTTACCTAGAAGTACACACTTGACTTAAAGATTCCAGGATTGTAGCCATCAGGAAACACAGACTTCGGCAAGGAATTGCACTCCTTGTGTGTTGTGTGTGTGTTGTTCCACTACTATGTTGACCGTGTTTTACGTCTCTATTTGATTTCATGAGAAGACAAAATGCGATCAAAGTTTTTAGAGGATTGTTGCCCGTTTTGTGGCGAGGGCATTTATCCTGTAAGACATTTATATGGATCAAGCAACACGTGGGGTAGATGTCACAAAATATAGAGGTCCGCTAAAATCGCTAATACTCTAAAAATATAAAAAAGAAAATGTTTTTAAAATGATTATAAATTGGTCAATGAAAAAGCAAAGTTTTAGCTGGTCTTACAAATAACGCATTTCATATTGTTTTACTCAGAGATATGGAGTTGTTTCAAAAAGTGGGGCAACTATCCGGGTTTTACTTTACAGTTTTACAGTTGGAAATTTGATAGGTACGTTGAATACGGAAAAACAAACGAAATATCGACCTCAGTCCATAGACTTATCGACAAACGCTGATTGGCCAACGACAATTGAGATCGAGAAGCATGAACAATAGACGTACATGCACCCTTTTGAATTCTCCCGTAGAATCTGAATGCTACAAAGCCCAAACATGTGACATCGACGAATACAGTACTTCTATTGGAACTGATTGCTTTGTTTTTAGAAGAGAATAGGGTATACGAATGGTCTTTTTTAAAACTACGCTTGTGTAAAAAGTATAACAATGAAAAAAGTGAGAAATGAAATGCTTTGTTAACCAAAATTAAGGGTTTGCCAATTTCGGCTACAGACGCTTAATTTTTATATAACACTACTCGTAAAATATTATTAATTTTTTTTATGTTGTGCCGTGTATTTAAAAAATTGTTATTTTGTAAATAAATTGTTATGTTAATAACGTATTAGTCAAAAATCATTGCCATGATTTATTTTATCTTTTCGCCAGAAATAAAAATTATTAACCATTTTCAAAAATTTATTAGCACTGGTCTACAATGCTCAAAATTCTTTCTGAATAACTTAGTTGTAAAATGATTTTGGAGTGTAACATTAATTGTAATTTTATGTTCTATAAACAAAACCACGTTTTTGTGGTAGCAATAACTGCAGACTGAAATTGCACAAACATTTTAATTACAGGTTGAACATGCCCAACCTGCGGTTCGTGAAGCTTCTCTGTGAACTGTGTACATATTGTACATGCACGCATGCATGTATAATGTGTGTTATATAAAATACTAGCGACCCGCCCCAGCTTCTCTCGGGTGCAATGGTGATATTAAATATATTATGCTTGTATTATACATATAAACCTTCCCCTTGAACAACTCTATTTAAAAAAAAAAAACATCAAAATCCGTTGCGTAGTTTTAAAGATTTAAGCATACATAGGAGGAAGCGACTTTGTTTTATACTATGTAATGATGATATTTTTAAAAATAAACATCAATTTGATAGCTACAATCTAGAGATTTTTTAAGTAAAGAGTGAATAGGTAACTTTTAGCAAGCGTGCGTTGGTAACGCTAAAAAAGCTGTGGTAAGCGATGATCTCGATCCAACTCTAGCCAAGTTACAATGATAAATGATAAATAAATGATAAATGATCTTTCTTTTTAAATGATCGTTTGGTTACCGTCGTACGCTCGAATCATCAATAATCATCAACCGTCGAATTGGGGGCATAGCCAACTCAAAGCGTTCGACGTTAACGAAATGATCCTAATTTGGCTAGGGGAGTAGATCATTGCTTACGTGGAAATCATCCAATTACTTCTCCCGCTCCGAGCGGGGCTTGTCAGGCTTTTACAGATTAAAACCACACCTGTATCCTTTAGTTGCCTTTTGTGTGCTAGGACTACGGTTTTCCTTTTCGGAGATTCTCCGCAGGAAAAATAAATGTTTTCTGTAGACCAAGGATTGATGTGAAAGCGTATTACCAGGGCCTGGGGTCAAGGCAAGGATGGAAAAGGGTAGGTCGTTTGGTCAGTAGAAGTATGACACAGTCTCCCGCTCCGCCCAAGAGCGGGATTCGTCACTGGATGATTTTTACCTACCATAAAAAAAAGCTGTAGCTGGGATAATGGCCAAATGCGAGTCTATCCATTATATATATAAAAAAAATCAAGTTAAGTATAAGCTGAAAAGTAGAAAAAACCTTCCTAGCAACACGCCTCTCTCGTCCTTTCTATGGGCTATATAACTTATTTCTCAATATGATATTTATAAGTATTTAAGGGCCCTTTCTAGGAACATTTCAGATATGTCCTTCCATTCGATCTTCCGGCCCATTTCCTGACAATCGGGCCGCAAATCTCTTGTCGCTCACCATCCACATATCCTTCTTAGAAAACCATTGAAGTGTGTTAATACAACCCCATGATGTATATATGTATCTACACATGTTTCGCCACTATTCACAAATATTTCTGAGGTAAATCTATTGTACATATTGTACGACTCACTAATTCTATAAAGGCTAAGGTTTGTATATATGTATATATGTATATGTGCTTATATATAAGTATATCTGTTTATTATTACAGACAATTTGATTGAGATGGGCACACGTTCTGAAATATTGCATAGGATGCTTTTTGTCTTATTATTATTATTACTAGCCCACACTGTCCCACTGCTGGGCAAAGGCGTTCTTCCATCCCTTCCACTATTCGCGATCTTGAGCCACTTCTTGCCAATTCTTAAGAAAGCTTTTTATGTTGGGGTTTTGTTTTTTTGGGATAATTTTCTCTTTTCATGCGGGTGAAGCCGCTAACAGTAATTAGTTTTGTAATAAAAATTTGTGTTTAACTGTATTTTTTTAACTGGATCATTAGTCTTTAGTATGCCGGAGGTCGTGAGTTCGATCCACCCAGGACAAATGTTTGTGTGATGAGCACGATCATTTTTGTTCTATTTCTGAGTGTAATTTATATATAATATGTACGTATATAAAATATATATACCAGTAAGTATGTTTATCAGTTATCTAGAACTCATAAAACAAGCTTTGCTTAGTTTGCTACTAGACGGCGTTGTGTGTATAATTGTGGAATATTTCAAAAATATATTTCCCCACGTATAATATATAAATAATCAAAAAATCAATACGAGTTCTTTTATTATGTTTTTGAAAGTAAATAGGTTGGCTACGGGAGCAAATACGCGAGTAACAGCTAGTATATTATATACGTTCAAGTTAAAAATAAATGTTCTCCATTTTCAATACTTTTGGGGAAAAATACGAGTACGTACTCTCGAACCTACGACTGCTTCAGACATGATAGATCTCGATACTATCGGCTGTGGAGAGGGGGTGGTGGGGAGGGAGGATTTTCCTATACGTTTATATTTGAGTTAAGCTTCAATATTTTCATGTTAGTAGTTTTGGAAAAGTTTCACCATTTTAGTTTTGTTTTTAGATAATACCTACTTACTACTTTATACAAGGGGTAATTGTATAATTCCTCTTTATTTATATATTGTTATTATTTATATTTGTAAGTGTCCTAAAGTTATTTTTTATTTATTTATTACTCAAATCTAGGAGCAGTGGTGGCCGAGTGGTAACGGCCCCGACTTACGAGTCGTAGGTCGCGGGTTCAAACCCAGCCAGGCGCATTACTTTGTGTAATTTATTTAATCACCACTGCTCTCAAAACGGTGAAGGAAAACATCGTGAGGAAACCGGCATGTCCTAGAACCAAAAATTCGAAGACATGTGACATCCACTAATCCACACTGGGCCCGTGTGGTGGATTATGGCCCATTCCCTCTCCTAGAGAGAGGAGGCCTGTGTCCCTGTAGTGGGAACATTAAAAGGCTGATGATGATGACTCAAATCTATTGGCTCATTATACCGTTGCCGACGTTTGTTAGTCGTCATCGTCCTATGCTGAAAACCAGCGCTGTACACTCGTCGCATTTTGCGTGCGTGTACAGCAATATGCTGAGCGTTTGGCTGTTTTGGGTGGGCGTGGCAAATATTACTATTTCTCCCAAAATATATGTTATATATGTTAGTTTTAAGTATGCGCCTTTTCCGACAAGTAAAATGGTTTTTCATTCTTTTTACTGGTTTTATTTTTTCTACAAAACTGTCATTTTGTGAAATAAATTTTCAATAAAAATTAGTTTTTCATAATAAACTTTAGCCTTCCAGGAACTTCCAGGGTTATTTTATTTTTTATTGTGGGAAAAATAAAATCATCTAATGACGACCCTTGGGCGGAACGCGAAACAGTATCAGACTTTGACTGACAAAACGACTCACGCCATTCTTTCTTAGCCCTCATACCGGGGTCGAACCTTCCTTTTATTTAGAAACCGGACCGGGGCCCCAGTAGGCTTCGGCCCTGCAGTTGGGCCTCTACATTTACCCTTCACGGGCTACGGTAGCTCTTTCAAATAATTCCGCAGCAGTTTCGGCTTTTCCAGTTAAGTTTACATTTCTGAATTTGTTATCAAATGAGCTGTCATAAAGCCTTGTATTTTTTCTCACGAATCAATACCAATAAAGACTTCAATAAAGGTCTTTATTGGTATTGATTCGTGGGGAAAAATTACAAGGTTTTATACCGATAAAACCTTGTACTTTTTCACACGAATCAAATGAGCGAATTAAAATAGTCAGTCCGCTGCTCCGTTAGAAATCGAGTCGGCAGTCTTTTTTTCATCTTTTTTACCAGATCGCGAACTAGTTTCTCTCGGCCCGTTTGAGAATGTTTGCTGGATATCGGGCTTTTTGCTGTACTGATGTCTGTGTTAAAAGGATTTGATTCTATCAATATATGGGTGCTATAACTACGTTGGTAATGAAAATATGATAATACTAGCTTTTGCCCGCGGCTTCGCCCGCGTGGGTTTGGGGTTTCCGGGATAAAAAGTAGCCTATGTGCTATTCCGGAGTGTATCCTATGCCTGTGCCAAATTTCATTCAAATCCATTCAGTAGTTTTTACGTGAAAGAGTAACAAACATCCATACATCCATACATCCATACTTACAAACTTTCGCCTTTATAATAGTAGTAGGATTTTTTTCATATTGGTTTAGTAAAGCTTAAAAAGAATTTTTTTTAGACTGTTTAATGTCTCATTGCTGGGTAAAGACCTCAGTTTTCTGCTTCTAAACCACTCTGCCTTGGGCGATTTCTGATCAAAGTTTGACAAGTTTTACCAGAGAACTAGCGAGAATGTTGAATTGGTGACCTATTTTCACCATAGTTGACCTTCCTCAGACGTTCAGTGAGAGACAAGTCTCACTCATCTCTCCAGGTGCAATCGTGCGACGTGACCAGCTCACTCCCAATTCAGCTAGCCTGTTTTTTCCCCGACATCTGCTACTTGAGTCATAGAGAGCAATTTTTGATCTACCAAAAAAAAAACCGGTTGCATATTCTCTATTCTTCTTATATGCCAGGGCCACAGTAACTATTTCGAAGAATCCCCCAGCGCAAATAATATCTAAACTCATATCCAACCATGGAATTTCACAAGAAAATACAAATTTAATATGCAATGTTCCTAAAACATGCAATATTGAAATACTAAATCGCAAACTAACAATATTGAACTTTGAAACCAATATTGTAATATTTATTTCAGATTGAAGTTCTTGGAAATTTCATAGCACAATTTTATTTCGACGGAAACCGGACTATGACATATTGGATTAAGGTTTGTTATTTCAAAGGTTGTTCAGCATGCAACTTTAATTCTAATAAAGAATCAAATTCTGGAAAAACCAAGTCTATTTTATGGATGACAAAGCTCAATTTTCATTGCAGCATTTTTAATGCAGGAAGACATTTGAAATTCGACTTAATATACCTACATTAGGATTGAAATGATCTCGAATAATTTTTGAAACATAATATTAAATGTTGCCCTTTTTAGGCTGCCGCTCTCGAAATTCTGACCGGCGCTGCTTATGTACCTACGTACATTGCACGTTTTGTATTGTCTACCAGTTACAAAGTAAGTGAATATTAGTGTGCAGACCGAGTACTCAACTAGTTGACCAACTAGTGGAAAATCTGGTTGGACGACCCGTGTACAACTAGTTGGTAGCTCGCCCCATGGCGAAATTGGTTTGCAGAAATGGTATTTTTCTAGGTTATTGCAGTAAAACTTTTCAAAATATTGAATTCTGCTACTGCAGATTTTAATGTTTTTTCTTTGGTATACATTTCTGTGGAAATGAAAATGTTATCGTTTAAAAATACGGATGTATTTAATGTTTTTTTTTTGGTATACATTTCTGTGGAAATGAAAATATTATCGTTTAAAAATACGGATGTATTTTTAAAGTTTTTCTGCTTCCTTGCACAATAAGGAACTCTTTTTGATTATCTTTTTGTTGTTGTGTGACATCATTAAATAACTTCACAGACTTTGGATGGAGTGAGAAGTGGTGTCAGACTAACTGACTGAAACCCACCAGTGCTCCATCATTTACTCTGCTTTCTAGGGCCATGATAATTTTTTCGCGAAACAATCAGGCAGCCCTGATAACCTTTTGCGGAGTATTAATGCTAGTGGAAGAGAACAGCGTAAAGAAAAGAACAGTCCCCGACCATAATGGTAGGCACGGGCTTGCGGATGACGTGCAATGAACAGCTCGTTGTCCGAACCAAGCCTAACTCGTGTTTTTTTTTATACCTACCATAAAAAAAACACGAGTTAGGTTTAAAAATCATTAAATGACGAATCCCGCTCTTGGGAAGAGCGGGAAACAGTTTTAGATTCTTACTGACTAAACAACCTACCCCGTGCCTTCCTTGCCTTATTCCCTGAGCCCTGGTGTAACGCTTTCGCACCAACCCTCGGCCCCAGGAGGCTAACTCAAGTATTGTTCCACATGCACCTCGAAGAAATGATAGCATATCGTAAGAGTTGCTACTAGGATATTCTGAAAAAATAAACCTTTAAAGCATTCCTTTACTATTTAGTGAGTACATGAATTGTTAAATAAAAAAAAACCCTGTAACCTATCTCTACTTAAAGTTTAAAAAACTAGATGAAAAAAATATCGGTAAACCACACGATAATACTACGAACTAAAAAACTGAAAACGAGTTTTAAAACACAATCAAAACACGTGAACGCTAGCACAGAACGAACGAAAATTTACTGAACTATTTTTAAAGGTAAAATGGGTATGCAAATTCGCGAACACCAAATGCAGCTAGGAAAACTAGGCCTAGCTGGTCGCAGTTTCATTTCTGAAAGGAATAACCAATGTACTGGAACGCAAGGCAAAGAAGGAATATCGGACTGGGGCTTCCGCTCCGCCCTAGGGCAAGAGAAGACACTGACTGATTTCCTACCTAAAAAAGCTGGTTAAATTTGATTTTTTAAAACCTTTCTACAATGCCGTCTCATCCCAAACTAAGCAGGGGTAGTACTATGAGTATAAGATAACTGATAAACATACGCGTACATTTCTGAACTATCTGAGTACAAACACAGCATAATCAGCCGTTTGATGTTCCCACTGCTGGGATACATGCCACCTCTCTAGAAGAGGGATTTCTCCTAGAGGAGGCATGAGTTAAACTATTGATTGACTGCGATTTTCCTGATGGTAAGCAGTGATGTAATCGTTGATGGTAAGTAACATAAATATTTTAAACTAGCTTTTGTCAGCGGCTTCGCCGGCGTACATAAAATATAGCCTATGTCACTCAGGAGTAAAGTAGCTTTCTATTGTTGCTAAATTTTTTCCAATCGGACCAGTAGTTCCAGAGATTACCCCCTACAAACAAAAAAAACATAAAAACAAAAAAACAAACTTTACCTCTTTATTATATTAGTGTAGATTACACTCAGAAAAGATTGTGCTGACTACACAACACAAACATTTAACTTGAGTGTAATCGAACTAACAACTTTTAGCATAGCAGTTAGGGTCGCTAACCACTAGACCGCAAATCCAGTCGAATTTGGAAATAGAACGAGACAAGCATGACGGGACTACACGGTTTCACGTTCACGGTCCCGGTTTTGGCTTGTCGCTGTCCCCGGCGACTCGCCGTCTATTTAAAGACCGCCAATTCGAGCCCTTGGGCTTGTCCAAACATTAATAGCTTGTCTATTCGACGTACTGCAAACTGTTGGCATGTTGATTCGACAGCCGAACCTAATACAGCCCGCAGAGCGCCGAAAATAACTTAGTGATATATGGTGTTTATATTTTGTTTTCTCTCGCTTACTGCTTCCAGCGGCTTCGGTCGCGTAATGATGAAAAGAACGTATTTCCGAGATAAAATATTACTATATATTACTATTTGCTATTCTAGGATATGGTTTATTCGTGTACTAAGTTTCATTGAAATTATTTGAAGACAAAGAAAAAAGGTATTTGTTTAGCGAAATGACTTGGGTCCCTTAAAACTAGTTAAAAAACATCAATCAATCAATCAAAGTTGATTGTTTGATGAAATATTGATTGATAAAACATAGTCATTATAGAAGGAAGATATGCGTAAAACGGCCGACCGCTCAGCATAAAGCAGTGGGTTCACGCATAATGTGTGAGTCGCTGGCGATGTCGACATAGGACACCGGAACGGTGCAGTGTGCAAATAGATTTATACAAAAACATAAAAGGAAATAAACAAAAAAATTCTTTTCATGGCAAGCTTTTATAGCGGTGGTCTTTACTTATATAATTAAAATTCGTCAAGAAGATTAACACGAGCTTAAACTCGACGTGGTTGTGCCGTTTAATTACAGAGTTCCTATGGCTACATCGCGATTACATCATGCAATATATCTGCTTGAAAATTGAGTTGCAAGATTTAAGCCGATCATACATAGTTATATTGCAAGCTAATAAAAAGCTTGTAAAAATACAGAATAAATATAAATCAACAAATATCTGCCTGTAAAAGCCGTTAAAAAAATCCAATATCATACTAAATTTTCTTTAAAAAAAACTTTGATCTTAGCGCGGATCAAACAAACTATTGGAAACTGAGAGGGTATAGGAAACACAAACTTTAACTCCTTAGCAGCTTATTCTCAGTTTGAAGGAAACTATCGTATTACCTCCGAGGTAGTAACTCCTCCGGGAAATTAGTAAGATGCAGCAGGTACTGGTGCTACTTCATAAGAAGGAGGAACCACGTATTTCCTTAACGAGTAATGGAGAAAAAGTAATTTGCTTTTGCACTTTTTTATATCCTTTTTTGTTTTAAGGGTATCTTTTTGTACTGTGACGATATGAATTCCATCCGTACCTCACATTTTGATCAAAAAGTAAGATTATTTTCCTTTTGATACCAATCCGTATTAGGCCCGCGTGGTGGATTATGGCCCATTCCCTCTCCTAGAGAGGAGGCCTGTGTCCCACCAGTGAGAACATTAATAAGGCTGATAACAATGAAGGGTAAAAAAAACGAAGTCATCCCGAAAAAGGCGGCATTTTTTTTTAAATAAACCCGTTCAAATATTTTTTTTTTATCACACGCCGGATACATCAGACACATAACAGATAATAATGCTCATTACATAAATATTTGTCCTGGATGGGAGTCGAACCCACGACCTCAGTCAGGGCCACTGACAACTAGACCAACAGACTAGCTTCGTAATTCTTTAGAAGAAAAATAGTTACAGATTCCATAAATTAATCATTTTATGAATTGTAAAGTACTAGGTACATTTTTCCAGCAACAGTCGTGTTTCAAACATACTTTTTCGTTAATTCTAAAATGCACTAACTGACAGGTTTCGTTTGAACTAAACTGAACCTTCTCTAGCAAATGTGAAGGTTTAATATTGAATATTGGAGTACAGAGTTAGTTTTATTCGTTCACAGTTGCGGTACGATGGGTGGGAATATATGCACGCGAATTGGAATAAATATTTTCGTATTGTCCGTCCGATGAGTCCATCCATTTGAGGTGCATGGAGAAACTAAAATTTGAAAAGCAACATAGTATTTTGTTTGACTAGAACTGGGGATTGAAATGAATCGGTTTTGTTGGAATCGAGTTTGGCCGAGCGTTTCAAAATACAGATATTGGATATTTGTAAATCTACATTAGGTATTCATTTGGTTTGCTTTGTTAAAAGTTTTGTAGTGATTTTGTTACGCTATTTTTACTAGTGATCGAATTTTTTCAACCTATTGTTTAACTGTACAATATATGGACATTGGGCATTTCAATAATAGGTAGGTATTTTACTTGATGTTACTTAGTAAAGTCTTTTATCGTCTTGTTGTGAGTCTTCAAAATCCCAAACGCATGCTCATTAAAAAGAAATCAAGCCACTGTTTGCGGTGAGAAATAATCAAGTAACTTTACTCGCTGTCGTGGAGAGGGAGTATCAGATTTTTAATAACTAAGAACCACCTGTTTCCTTAGTTGCCCTTTGTGTTCCGTAGCCTCGGCGACTTTTTCGAACAATCCTACTGCTATAGAAGACATTGGACCTATTGGGCCAACCCAGCTGATATTTATGTCCTTATCATGTACCCAACAATTTAACTTTTTTCACGCCTAAAAAGGAAAAGTAAGAAAAACAATATTTTAAAAAAAAAGAGAAAAGAGTGCGCCCCTCAAATAAAAAGTTTTTCTTTATTTCGTCTTTCTCACAAGATTTATAAGCTATTTCTCATGTAGTCTTGACCGTGGCGATCGGAACACATTTCGCTTTGTCATGTATAAATGACATTTGCTATATAAAAGTTAAAGTCCAGATATTAGGCAGACGTAAATGACAAAAATGCATTCTACGTTTGTCATCAGTCCTTCTTTCCCTCTCTGCACTCATGGAAAAAAGTGAGGCTGACAAACTTTGTCGGCAATTTTTAATCACACAAACGGTACGTACTGACGAATACGTATAGGCAAGCTAAAAAGTCACTCTAATCAAGAACTCAGTTTATAAATCTGCCGCTACTACGTTCAAATGAGCAGATCAAATATTGAGTTTTACGGCAAAAACCAGGAATCTTAATCATTCCTAGTAAATGAGAAATTCTTCGATCCAAGTTACCTTTAAACCCGTTGAAGCAAACTTCAAAAGAGATGAGTCGAGACTTCATTTGCGGATGCAATTTCTCAAAGACGTACGTAGGTATAACGACGTACGACGAAGTTCAGGCGCTCAAATTACTAGTATTCAGGATTTTTCAGTTCACGTTTTGGTGTAAAACTAAGAAAGATTTTCAGGATAAACTTAGGTTAGAGCTCGTTCTTGAAGATTAACCGAAACATTTCCAAAAAATAATGGTTTGTTCTATCTTCATTTAATTTAGTTGCGTTACTGAGTAAAAGTGTTATTTCATTGTATAAAGTTAATGAACTATATTGACTTAAGCCTTTTTTGTGTCATCCGATTAGGGACGAAAAATTATCTTTGTTTTTCTCTAGAGTTATCTCTCTCCCACTAAGGGTTGTCGCAAACCGGCCACATGCGTAAACCCCATACTACACCACTAGAAGTTCTAATTTCTATTGGCCGACGATTTGTGGCTTGTGGCAGCCGCCAATATCAACCGTATGCGGCGGTTTCAACAAAATATATGAATACCACTAAGACCGCCATTATTAATAGAAGTTGTATTTACAAAATGTTTACGAAGAAAGACTACATTACAATGTTTTTATTTCACATTGGCCAACATGCGCTGTCACAAAAAGTCAGAAACTAGGATACGGTTTTTGGCAGCAAGAGAGACAATGATTACTCTCTTAAAAAAAGATTGGTTTGGATATCAAATTATTAATAGGCAAATTTAAAATAACTATTAAAGAAGGAGAGGAAAAAATCTCGTCGTACACACAAGCTATGCAGCAAATGTTTGAAGTCCATCTAATAATCATTTGAATCACAGGATATTGCGATTGGGACATCAAATGGTTCACCAGTCTAATTCAAGGTTAGTCATGCAGCAACTGCTTGCCGTGCATCTAATATCAGTAGAATCACAGGATATTGCGATTGGGATATCAAACGGTTCACCAGTCTAATTCAAGTCTATTCATGCAGCAAATGTTTGACGTGCATCTAATAATCAGTTGAATCATAGGACAGTACGACTGCGATATCAAACGGGGCATCAGTCTAATTTGACCAATCAGGAGTTGTTTGATCAATGGTTATTGAGCTCCGTTCAATCTGCGTTGGATTACGCGCAAGTGCGCTTCACCGTCTTCGCCATTGTAAGTTACGGCAGCCGTGATATTGCAAGTAAGCTTGTGGAAGCACGCCAGGTAATTGGTAGATGTCCGCTTGACTTACGTTCTATGGGATATTGGTGTATTGGCATTGCTTTCGAGATTATTCGAGCATCGGATCACGGCATGGATCACCCCGTTCATACTGACGTTTTGTTATGACATAATGCTTGTAGCAGATATTGGGAACCGTCAGATAGGATATGATCCGAGGCCAGTTATATACAAACACTGCGTTACTATGGTAAAGCAGAATTTGTATATAACTTGCCTCAAACTGGTCCGATCGATCTAACATGATATTGAAATTGTAATGGCGATTTTTGGAAGATTGTCAATTATGGCGCTATGGGTATATGTAAAACTTAAGAAACAGAATTGTTGTCTTTTTATTGGTAAAGCTAGTATTTTGCAAACAAAAATATGATTCAGCATTTTTGCAATATGTCTAAGCAATTTTTTAACTTGCTAAATTAAATACTTTTTTCCGGTAAAAAAAAAGGAAAAAAGGTAAAATGTCTTCTGCGACAACGAAGTTATAAAGCTGTTGATAAGAAAGAGAAGTCCAACATGGTCATAGTATAGTCGTCATAGGCCATGACACCCGTACGGCCGCCATAGAACTCTTTTCACTCGTTTTGGCGAGAGACAAACACATTTGTTTACAATTGTTATACCCCGTTTGCTTTTTTACCGATTTGACTATTGTTTTCACCATTTGTATTTAATTTTTTAGTTCTATTGGTAAGCTGGTTAGTTAACAAATATTTGTTTTGCACATTGCCTTTTAGAAAATTGACGCAATCAATTACAATGAGTGATTAAAAATTTGTGTATTGTTTACTAATCCATTTGAGTTTTATTACATACAGTGAACGTATTGACATATGTGTTCAACAAAAACTAGAGCATATACATATTACTAATTGCCAATAAAATCAATCTGATGGCTACGCGGTTATATTTACCTAACAGAATATATTTACCTAACATTTTAATAACGATTCTTTTTTTATTATCTTTCCACATTTTGTTTCGGCTTTTAGACCTAGAATTGATTACATATATCTGCAAGTTATATAAATGTTTGTTTCATTTCGGAAACAAACCGGCGACACGCCACAACCGCATTACATCCCTTTAGGAACTGAATTTTGAAAAATCCTTTCTTAGTGTTCGCCTACATCACAAAATTTCACGCTCCTAGGCCCAGTAGTTTCGGTTGTGCGTTGATATGTCAGTCAGTTTCTCCTTTTATATACATAGATTATGCAGATTTACGAAATTAAAAAAAAATACTTACCTGTTCTAGTGACTGCTGTCAAATAAATACTTTTCTTTGTATTTATTTTTAAGAAAAAGTTTAAAGAATACATTCTGACATGTCTGACGTTCTCTACGAACCGAATTATAAGAAAGTCAGACCGTGAGTTGTTGGCCGCAGGCGCCGCGGTGCCCCGGGACGCCTTTGTGTACTCGCACTTCTTTTATTATTTCTGTCTTACATTTTTCTTCCAAGGTTTCTTGCAAGGTACGAAGCTTCCATCTGTAATGGATTGGAGCACAAGCTTCAAGTACAAAGGTTTTTGCTAGAGATGAGATGCGAAGTTTCACATTAGGTAACTATGTCAACTACTAACTACTACAACTAATAACTGTAACTACTGCTAGTAATAAGTGGTTTTACGTCGAGAACTGGTTGGTTGATGATAATGTTATTTCGAGAAAATATGAGAATTCTTCTTGGGAAGCTCGCCGTCCGCTCGTCCTATAACAGTTAAGCGAGAGTCGATAAAGACCAAAAGTGTTCTACTCGCGCCTCGAAGAGATATCAGCAAAACGTAGCGGTCCATCAGGATCATAAAAAAAAGCATGTAAGGAATGCTCGTGGCCTTTTCGTTTGAGACAGCTTATGATTACAGTGCAGTTGTTATTGCTGTTAAAAACTGTTATTGGCATTTATTTTTTTAAAAGCTTTATTTTTATGAGTTTTCAAGCGCTCTGCGAATTTTACGCAGAGCGTTACTTCAGACGCGCCAGGATCCTACGACCGC
Source organism: Mythimna loreyi (assembly GCA_029852875.1). Lineage (NCBI taxonomy): Eukaryota > Metazoa > Arthropoda > Insecta > Lepidoptera > Noctuidae > Mythimna > Mythimna loreyi. The sequence goes on along the minus strand of CM056777.1, from coordinate 29,263,354 downwards.
AAGTTCACATAACATGCATGTGAACTTGCACATCATCTAAAAACAACCCATTGTGAAGTGAATCTACGCACAATCATGATCATACCCGCCTCAGTACGCGAAACAAGTTTAATAAGTTCGTAGCAGCAGGCTACGGCGTAGCACTCGAAACTCGTAGCTGCAACATTAGCTACGCCGTAGCTGCCAGTTGTCCACTGTGCTACACTGATTAAAATAACAGTACCAGTTTTTTTTGAGGAGGGTAACTATCAAATAAGTTTTTGAGTCCCGAGTGGAGCGAGGGTCTGTCACACTGACTACATGTGTAACGTCAGTGGTCCTTAGATCGATTTTTTGTAGCCTAACCGGTGATTGAGAAATAATGTATAAATGGTCGGCATTATATAACGACAGTATTTTATAATGGACTCCTATATATTATTTGTACATAGTTCAAAAGACTACCTTTAAGGACAAATATTTTTGTGTACGTATATATTGAAATACAAACGGTGAAACTTGGATTAAATACAACTTGTCATATTAAATACGTATAGAAGGACGCAAAACTTAGGACGAGCAATAAACACAGGAAAACAAACAATATAAGTTTCAAAACCCTTTTCATAAAGTGAAAACTCGATATTGAGAAGACCGAACAAACATTTGGTAAGAGAGACAAGCAAAACACGAAACAAGAATCCTTGTTTACGAACAATAGTGGAAGTGAACGATTCAGTTTAATAAAGATCTGAACCCTCACTCCTCAACTTGAAAATTCAACTAATTAATTCCTAAAAAACAAGTCGGTGATCCTAGAATACTGAAGGAAACTGAATACCACAGGTATTATAGTCAGTAACCCTGATTGCTATGACGGAGATCATTTTGTCAACCGGCTATAGTATAATACACAACTTAGCAATAATAATAATACGTAATAATAATAATACAATCCACAACTATCACACAACGTCGTCTAGTCCCAAGCTAAGCAGAGCTTGTGTTATGGGTACTAGACAACTGATAAACATACTTATATATTTCTAAATACATACACATTATAGATAAATTACACCTAGATACAGAACAAATGATTGAGCTCATCACACAAATATTTGTCCTGGGCGGGAATCGAAACCACGACCTCCGGCATAGCAATCAGGTCTGCTTTTCAAAGAAAATTGATTTAAACTGAAAATAAAAATAATAGAAATCATCGTGGTGGTAGTATCAAAAATGTTGTGTGCTTTAATATTTGTTTACAAAAATATCTCATGAAGAATCAAAGGCTTCATTCCGAGAGGAAATCGTTTCCCGCTAGAGAGTTTTATTGACATTTTGCGGAATATTTTAATCGGATGTCAGAGAGCAAATGTGAAAACACTTTTGAGAGCCGATAGGAGAAAGTATTTATTTATCCAACTTCATTTTGCTTTAGACATTTCTTTCATAAAATGTGGTTGTACGCGAGCATTGACGAGTTAAATTAAAACGTACTGTTTGCATTCAATATTAAATTGGTTCTTTGTAGCGGTTGATTGCTGTTTTAATACCTTTAGTTTAATATTATAAATGCTTTACATTTGTGAGTTTATTTGGATAATTATTTATTTGTATGTTTCCCCAAACACGGTTGAATGGATTTTAATTAAATTGTGCATACATACATGTATGCACAATTTAATACATGTATTACAATGTTAGAGCAGTGGTGGCCGAGTGGTAACGGCCCCGATTTACGAGTCGTAGGTCGCGGGTTCAAACCCAGCCAGGCGCATTACTTTGTGTAATTTATTCCATCACCACTGTTCTCAAAACGGTGAAGGAAAACATCGTGAGGAAACCGGCATATCCTAGAACCAAAAATTCGAAGACATGTGACATCCACCAATCCGGACTGGGCCCGCGTGGTGGATTATGGCCCATTCTCTCTCCTAGAGAGAGGAGGCCTGTGTCCCTGCAGTGGGAACATTAAGAGGCTGATGATGATGATGATACAATATGTAGTTTATAAACCAGTTTGATGCATAGAATGTTCGGTATTGAAAGAGCTGAAATTAAAAGCGGTAAAGGCTCACAACGTAATAGGAGTTCAGAATTATGAAGATTCATATAAAGTTCTAGTAAAATTAAAAGTTTGTGTGTTTTAGAACTTGCTAATCTCTGGAAACGACAGAATTGTTAAATTTATAATAATATTCCACATCTTGCACACAACGTAATCTCAAACTCAGCAGAGCTTTGTGTTATGTGTACTAGACAACTGTTTTTTTTTAAATTTCTTAATTCATACATATCTTCTTACATATAAAAATAAATAGCTTTTTTTTATTTAAAAAAAAAAGCGTTGCCCTACACTAGGAATTAATCCTGTGTCGTGGGTGCGTTCACAAACATGTAAAGTCACATACACAAGATACCCAGACCCGGAACATCTATCTGTAGGTCATACAAATATTTGTTCCGTGCGGGAATCGAACCCGCGACCCTTAGCGCAGCAGTCAATCGCTTAACCACTGCGCCAGCCGAGCCGTCAAAGCTGTTTGTTAGTCTCGCTAAAACTCGAAAAAGATTGGACCGGTTTGACTAATTTATTTGCTAACATATTTGCAAGTTCATCGAAAGTTTAAACGGTGAGTATTAGGCGGTATGTTTCCGTAACTTATGGAAAAAAAATGTTATTAAACTCTTAAGGCCAAATCAAACGCACTTCTTCTCACTCCTACTACTATTACTCTCACTACTTTCCGGTTTTCTATTATGTCTCTTATTACGATATTCAAAAGATTAAAAAAAAAACTGAAGTCCACGCACACAAAGTTGCGGGCAGAAACTAGTTAGTAATAAAGTAACTGTTGTATCAAACAGTGCATTACTGCAAAAGGTAGACAGCGACGTTTAATGTAGAGCATTTAAGCCTCTTTAGTGCCATTTGCCGGGAACTTCGTGTTCATACAAACGTGTGAAATCCTATTAATTATTAAGGGAATTTCAATTTCATGGTGCATTATGACACGCTCAAACGTTAGCGAAATGTTTCCTGTTATTCTCGAATGTAAAGTCCAGCACAGTACACTTAAGCTCTTAATGAGACCACGGAATGTCAGCGCTGCTTTATTAAACTTTCTTGTTTAAACATCTATATTCGTTGCATATGCTTGAAAAAGACGGATGAAAAGAGATTGTATGTAGCAGAGATGAGAATGTTGAGATGGATGTGTGGTGTGACGAGAATGGATAAAGTGAGAAATGAGTATATTGAAGGAAGTTTGAAAGTGGCGCCAGTGACTGAAAAGTTGAAAGGGAACCGTTTATCTTGGTATGGCCATGTAAAAAGGCGCGATGAAACGCATGTTACAAAAAGAGCCATGAGTATAAATGTGGATGGATGGAGAGGGAGAGGGAGACCAAAGAAAATATGGATGGATTGTGTGAGAAGTGATATGAAAGAAAAAGGAGTTAGTGATAGCGTGACGGGTGACAGGACAGAGTAGAAGAAAAAGACTCATTGCGCCGACCCCAAATAAAACGGGACAAGGGCAGGAAGATGATGATACTTTTTAGTCTCGGACAGGAGTTTATACAGGGTACCGTACGTATAAAAGAAAACAGAACCACTTTATTGCCCATCTGTTAGTCAAGATACTTTATCTCAGGTATGCGTAGAGGTAACGAGTTGATATAAAGCTAAAGTCGACGGTCCCTTTAAAGCTGCGAAAAAAACCAACTTCTAAATTAACAAAAAAGAAAAAAAAACTGAAGGTCTCTATATCGGATAGATGTAGATACATATTTTGACTCTCTAAAGATAAACATAGTTCATAGGGTTGACCTTAAATCCATGAAGCATTACCTTATAGCACATGTATAGTTTACATAATACATTTCAAACAAACATTAGAATTCCTACTCTCAAAGGTTTTCTTTCATAGATGTAATCTTAGTCAGTAAAAGTCTGGCATGTGAAAGTCGTGCTCTAGAGCGCGAGACGTCATTAGACGATTTTCAACCTTAAAAAAACCATCTTCTAGTTTTTCTCAAATCAACTAAGAACTAAACAACGAAACAAAGGAACGCGGTGGGTTTTTAGTCAGTAAAATTTTGACGCTATCTCCCGCTCCGACCAAGGGCGGGAGATGTCATTGTATGAGTTTGGTCCATTAAAAATAAGATTAACTTTCCGCAAACCATAAGCTGATTGTGAATCATTTCAAAATGTAAACAATCCTTTTGAACGTATTAAATAATGCAAATGATTGGATATTCAGTTCTACATTACAAACACTACAATTATAATAAAAACATGTGTTATTTTGATAACAAATATGTAGTATAAAATGATACGATGCGAATATTGAAATACGTAGAAATCAAATCAGTATTTATACAAGCCTCGCAAAACGGAAAGCGAGTTAAAATAGCTCTAATGAAAATCCTGGTAAATAGATATCTATTTAGTAAATAAATACATGTACATCCTGGTAAATAGATATCTATTTACCAGGATATACATGTATTTATTTATTCAAAGCGGACTTGTTTGCTCGTTTTGAATAATCTGTGCTCTAGTTTTCATGTCATTTAGTGAGAGCTGTATTTTTAGTTCCTAACGCAAAAAGAGGGGTGTTTTTCGTAAAAATGCAACTGCTTTGTGTGTGTATGTGTTGTGGTTTAGTGTGTTTGTATGGGGCATAGCATAGTATCAGTCTTCTAAAGTTTCCAATACTTGCCTACTCTCTAGTAGAGGTAAACCACCACTCGGGTACAATGCGAGTTGGTGGGTATCACATGTCTTCAAATGTCCTACAATAAGTTTTGAGAGTAGTGTTGTGATGTTGACAGGAATTACAGAAAATAATGCGTCTGGTTGGGTTTGAACCCGCGATTAAAAACCGTAGTAAATTGGGGCCGCTACCACTCAGCCATGTTTATTTTATTGTTGATAGGTTCACGCGTGATCGCTATCTCACCCGATAGAAAGTGACATTGCCGGCGACGATAGAGCGCGCTTTCTTAAAAGTTCTTACTCATTCTTGACTTAAAGATTCCTGGGTTTAAACAATCAGGAAACAAACTCCGGCAGGGAATGTACAGGGTATCTTTGACATTGTCACACAAATTATTACCATGGATCCAGTACATGATTTTATTCGCAAAAAATGTTAAAATAACGATTTTATACAGTTTAATTTAGAAAACGTTAAAAAGTCATTAAAAAAAAATAAGTAAACGACGAAAAATTTCACACACTGGGGGTCCAGAATCATGTACTGGATCAGTGGTATGCGTTTTTGCGACGATGTCAATGACACCTTGTATATAATGTATTATATTTGTTAATAAAAATGTATTGTTTCTACTATATGCTTTAATAAATATGCTGTTTTATTGTTAAGTCTGGAACAATGGCGGCGCAGTGTACATTGTGTGCCACTTGACGCTGATCGCTCCTGATCGATGCAGCGTCACTGTAATTATGCGTCACTTTTCACACGCTTCGCTGACATTTTATTGAACGTGTCCCACTATTATCAGCTTTGTTTATTGCTTTCATTGTTTCTGATTAAAATACGTATTTTCGTGAACTACACTATTACTGTGATATTACTAGTGTACTGTGTATCACTATCATAGGTAGTAGTAAAAACGGAATCCTTAAAGGATCACAAAGTTCTCCGTCGATCAAGATTTTTTTTTTGTTTTTAACAATCGGTATATGTCGCTTTCCATCAGGTGAGATAGCGGTCAAGCGCGAACCTATAATCAATAAAAAAAAATGTGACGTTAAAATCCTTAGTGTAAGATCACTTCTTGAATTCGTAAACACAATTGGGCGGACAAGAGTATTGAAAAAAGTCGTTAAAGTCAGTTCTATAACACCTTCCTCACAATCATAAACTTTCTGCACTTGGACCGATATACTATTCTACTTTTACGCAGTTGAAGCCACTAGCTAAAGCAGGTCATTTCATAAACCTAGTTCCCTCAAACACTGAAAACAAAATCTGAGTAATAATCCTACATTTCTCGGAGCGTTTAACTTAACCGACGGAGACGAACAAACAGTAAGAAGTTGCATTTTATTAAACGAACGGTTTGCAGTGTCATTGCCCGCAGCGACCCTTTTCTGCGAGCGAAAACTATGTTGTAGACCTCTTTACTCTCGCAAATGAGCGGCGGGGCCTTTGAAACGCCCTTTCAAATAAATTTAATATACCTATATAAATTATTTAATAACTTTCCATATTTCTGAGGCGAAGTGTTTGGCGACAGTCGGCAGGTATACCTCGGGAATGGTAAATAATTTAAGACTTTTAGCTGCGTCACTGTTACTTTGATATTTTATCTTTCATTTCATTCCAGATAAATATACTCCTATTTATACATATAGGAGTATATTTATCTGGAATAGTAATTATATTCTACTAGCGAACCGCCCTTTCGCAGGCGTTTTAGAAATCAATTTTTTTAAAACGTCATTGATTTCAGGGATTCCGCATTTGACTTTTTACTCCCGTGGAGAGTCGATCCGGTACATGAAACACGATTTTTAAACATAAAATTTAAATTAATTTGCTTTCTGCATTACAAATTTATTAGATATTTTGTGACTAAAATAAAAACATGAAAGGTATTTTTTTATGTTTAAAACCAATTCGTCCCAAAAATGAGTAAATTCCGCCAAAAGATATGTTTTTTTTGTGGTCTTTTTACAGGCGTGTCTAGTGTCCTACATATTGGCTGCATACGAGTATGTCCAATATTGGCATGGAATGAACAAAAAATTCCCGAACGGTATTCACTAACTGTAAATTTGAAAAATCTTTCATTCCACATTCGACTTTTATGAAAAGAAAGGTACGTAAAATGTAGTAAAAAAATGTAGCTGGTTTTCACTTGGAATAAAAAATATTTTTTTACTTTTTTGTAGAGTTCCACATCCAAAAGGTTTTAATCTGTTAGCTACTGAAATGATTTTGATGAATTCAGTTTTTTTTCGTCTTGGACTCACCTTCGCGTCCGCAAGAACCGACATTTACACGGATATAGCCGCGGCAGAAGCTTGATATTAATATTTGTAGGATTATAAAAAGGAAAACAGGAAACAGCAGTATATTAATGAAGTCTTATGAAAAGGTCAGGAGGCACGTGACGTCGTTCCTGTAGTGTAAATAAGGCTCGGTGCACACGGGCAACCCGACACTATTACAAAATGCCGCCACCTGCATAATTTCCTATAGGTTTCATACATTATTTATGGATACACGACACATCACACGGTTGACGCCAGTGGTCGCCACACGCTACAAATAGCTGCTGTTCATGGCCCAGACCGGGCAGTAAACGCCGTCACACGCCATTTGTAAACCTTCTTAGAGTCTATTATTATACTGCGCGTTAGTAAAAGTAGCAACCACAGCCACAAGTAGCAATCGCACGCTTCAACGTTGCAATAAGAGTTCACGCACATTGAGACACTACATTAGAACGACAATTGCCCGAGCTTTTAAGTGAACGCGTCTGAGTCACAAGACATTGTATGGAGAAACGGGTGCGCAACTTGTGTCGGCCACTAGTCGTTCTAATGTGGTCGCCACTAGTGGCCTAATGTGTGTGGGGCTCTTATCGCAACGTTTATTAAAGCTTTTATTTACTTTTATTTACTTTCACCTGTCCCGTTGTCTGTCGTTCTGTAATCAAATCTTGCAACTTAAATTTGATCCACTTCCCGGTTTCCGATTGAGCTGAAATTTGGTATACACGTTTAGTTCGGATGACAATGCAATATTATGATGAAATGGAGCTGATCTGATGATGGAATCGCGAGGTAGCCATAGGAACTCTGTAATTAAACGGCACAACCACGTCGAGTTTGGGCTCGTGTGAATCGTCTTGACGAGTTTTATTTATATAAGTATAGACCACCGCTATAAAAGCTTGTTATGAAAAAAAAATTTTTCATTGAAAACTTGTTAGTGTTAACTTGTGCAAATGCGTCAGTTTTCTACACTTCCTAGTATGTTGTGTTGGTAGAGCCCTACACATTTATTTGTACAAGCTCGACTCGGATCTTCCATCCAGCCTTCGTTTGACCTCGTTACTGTGGATAAACTTACAAAGCCAGTTTTTTCTGTTGACGATGCGTTTTTTTTTGCCGCATAAACAATTTTTTGCTATTCTAACTGAGATAAACGCGCGTGCAAGATATCAGGATCGCGTCTCGTTGCTGGCATGCCAACACAGAAACATTTTCAGAATTACTTTTGGTAGGACTTTTGAAAAATTTTCAGATTAACACTGCATCACTGCATCAGGTGGGATCGCAGTCAAGCAGTAGATGATTTCCCACCTAAAAATAAACCTTTTTTGCAAACAAAGTCGCAGTAGCATTTAACTAGTTCAAAACGGTGTTCACGAACGCAAAGTATTTAGTATCAATGTAGGAGCACTTTTTTTTAGTGGAAAATCAAATAATTTCATCCTTAGTGGAGTGAGAGGGAGTGTAAGACTTCTACTGATTAAACACAAACTTCAGTTTTTCAGTTAACTTTGAAGACACGGTAACTTTTCTAATAACCCCGCAATACTGGCAGGTCGAAGTCCTAATAAACCTTAACGTTATAAATACCGTATTTAGAGACATAATAGAAAGACAATAGTGCGAACGCCGGTGTTCGCTTGGTGCTCAAGCGTTTAAAAACAGTAAGTATCTATGGTGGTTTTAGACCAAAAACTGTTCACATGATTAAATAAAACAATTATTCAGAACCATCTGTATCAAATTTTTCTGTCATCTTACTTAATATTATAAATGCGAAAGTTTAAATGTTTGGATGTTTTTTTACTCAATCACGCCAAAACGGCTTGACGGATCTGGATGAAGTTTAGCACAGGCATAGGATACACTCCGGACATAGGCTACTTTTTATCCTGAAAACCCCAACCGCAATATCACGCGGGCGAAGCCGCGGGCTAAAGCTAGTTTAATATAGACTGTGCGCCACACCTCATCTATTTTACAATAGAACAAACAGTCGGTCACTTTGTTAGGTTTCTGTGAACATGCCGCCATAATGCAGTCGACCTGACAAGGCACGCGATCGGTAATTATACACTGAACCCTTTATTAATAAAGTACTCGCATTATGAAAGGAACGCAATTCTAGGTACGGCTGTCAAAATGACTAATTAACTTTTTATGCAATTCATGTAATATTCTCTTAGTCGGTTAAAGTTGTTTACGATGACGTTAGCTATGCCATAAAACAGTCTTGCGTTTATTCCACCACGATGTAAGCGCCCTTCAGAGTTGAAGCCTCCTGGAGCCCAGGGTTGGTGCGAAAGCGTTACCGGGGCTCTGGGAATAAGGCAAGGGAAGAACAAGGTAGGTTGTTTAGTCAGTAAGAGTCTGACACTGTTTCCCGCTCCGCCCAAGAGCGGGATTCGTCATTGGTTGATTTTTATCTACCATAAAAAAACCACGATTGGACGTCTTTTTTATTGTTTATAGGTTCACACTTGACCGCTATCTCACCATGTAAAGCGATGGGGTCGATGATAGAGCGCACTTGCCTAGAAGTAAACTATTAAGTAACCTATTCACTCTTGTTTTAAAGATAACGTATGTGTTTCCTGATGACTACAATCCTGCAATTGACTTAAAGATTTCCGGATTGTAGCCGTCAGGAAACCCAGACGTCTATGACCAATTCATCTCGTCATCTCTTTTGTCACCTATGGGGATTAAAGAGTTAAACGAGACAGAGTACCCGGTTGCGAACAAGCCTCTGGCAAATATGACGCGAAAAGTCTCGTTAGGCCAATCCAAAGCAAACGACTAAAATTGAGTTCAAGATTAATTTGTAAAATAGGTTACAAGCGTGACTGATTGCAAGCTCCAAGTTACACTTCATGAATTAAAAACACGTTGTGAACTTGAGGATTTCCGTAAAGAATTAATTCTAAATGAAACGTTTAAAAATACTCCAGTTAAATCCAGCTTGTAGTGGCTCGAAGGACCAGATTTTTTCTTTTCTATCCCTCGTTAATGGAGGACGGATGACGGAATTCGGAACCACTCGGGAGCTCGGAGACGCCGTCTCGTCTGCCACTACTGTTTCATTCAAGGTTCCAACGGAAACTCCTTCATCCATTCTTTTATTTATTTCTCAAGCAGTCTCAAGGTTTCCGTTTTAAATAACAGAAAGCGAAAGTTTTGAATGAAAGTGTTTTCTATCTTAACAAATATTGTGTTCCAGGAAATCATTATTGTAAAATGCACTGTTTCAAGCTAAGACTGTTCGTATTCGCCTATTATACGAAACGTTCTATTATCAAACTTCCCATTGAAAGTGAAACTCTCAACGGGTTTCACATTTCAGATTCAAAATCCAGCTGCATTTTCTATTCAGCTTGTTGACGTGACTGAATACTACCTATTATCTAGCGGGCATTACTGAGTCAATCAAAGTGAATGGTGAGGGTAGAGCCACATTATCAAACAGCTCGAAGAGCGCATCATTGGCTTAAATCCCTCCACAAACGCCACAAAGTTGAATGACGTGAATTGATGCCGCAAAAATCATTCACCGAATATTATCCCGTCAAACGAAAATACCAACTTAGCGCTGTTAAATGTTGCTCGAATATTACGGCTGCATTTCGATAAGTTTGCAGAGGAAATTGGACGTTGTCTGTTTGTGTTAAGAGACAATTTACGTGGTTTCGAGAGTTTAATAGCCACTTGTCGTATTAAATACTTGTGGGGTGCAATATGTGAGCTTTTCATTACAGATATTTCTGTAAGCCCATCGTGCCCGAGGCAGTGAGCGTTAGTAAACTTTACATTCACAGGTCAAAATGGCAGAGGGATTTTATTGCTCTTTTTAAAATCATACATATAAAAACTTGTGTAATCGGTTCACGTTGAAAATGCAGCAAGTGAATGGCCCATTAAAATTGCTTTAAACAAACCGTTTCAAATATTTCCGCGGAAAGCCCTGAATATACCATTACCTGCTTCGTGATTCCAAGGATTACGTTTAATTCCAATAAGTAAGCTCTCGGTTTAATATTTATGGAAAATATTTTCGCATATGAAAATGTAATCGCAAAGGCGTGCGCTGAAATCAGAGTTGTGTAGTTATTTAAATTAAACTCGTACTAGTGAATATACATAAAATTGTGTTTTCAAATAGAGTTTCGATGTTCCGAAAATATGACTAAATTACATTTTTATTACTTTCTGAAATGATTATTGTTTAAATATGATTTCATGAAAAGTAATATAAATGGCAATTCTACGCATAATAAAACATAAAATAGAGTAGAAAGAACATTGAAATGGGCAAAAATTAGGGACGCCCATGCTTACAGTATCAACAGAGATATCGTACTAGAATAGCCACAAAACATGCCAAATAAGGGCGTTTAGAAATATTTACACCACCAGCTAGGGCCACTTAGCAGTCAGGTCTTTTACTTTGAAAACTTATACATGACGTTGACGTCTAACGTTTGACGTTGACGTTGATGTCTAGCTAATGTCAGTAATATAAGCGTTTTGACAGGTGTCTGAACCTGACGCCTCAGTGCTGCCACCTGGTGAATGACATCTTAGAACACCCTCATTGCCCAAACACATTAGGTCAGTGTAGCGACCTGCTTTAACCAACAGTCCGTGATGCCATTCTTCAAGGCAGATTACCAGTCGTTAGCGGGGACTTAATTACACCTCTATTAGTTGAAATGGATGGCTACATTAAATTCAAAATATTTTTATTTCTCAAAAGCCTACATGGGCAACTTATAAAACGGCAAAGGATAGTGGATTTCTATTGGCCCTTTCCTATGGAGAAGAACCGGTAGGAAACTTCCATAGTTAGTTAGAAAAGATTTAAAACGCCCCAATCAGAGAACATCCGCCTCGAAGACCTGATACTGTAAGAGTGAGCTTGAGGAAAGTGAGCAATGGGTAGCACACCGTCCGGGACGCATCCAAGTCGTTGACGGCATGTGTGTTCCAGGCGCACCTCAAATAGATATCAGCAAACTGCTTAGTAAAGGAAAAGGAAACCAAATTTGGTTTTAGTCAGTAAAGAGAGAGAGAGAAGTCATTGAATGATTTTCCTCCTTAAAAAAGTCAATACACTTTTTTCTTTTTTTTTCAGTTGGTAAAAATCATCTAATGACATCTCCCGCCCTTGAGCAGAGCAGGAGATAGTTTCAGACTTTTCCCCAGTAGGCTTCGACCCTGCTCAAGTCAATACACTTCAAAAATCACTAATCAATATCATAACGACCTTTTAAACGGTCATACCACTGAAATTCCATTTCCGTGCATTTTTAGAGCGAAATCCATAACGATAATTTATCGAATGTACTGGCGAGGTCGAGCCGAGGTTACGCCTGCATATACCACAATAAACAGTTAACCTTACATTAACCTATTTTCGTACTAAGTAGCTCGATACAACCATTTTGTGTACGTGAATGCCCCACTTATAAGTAACGGGTTAAGTTACAATTAGAACGGAAAATGTTCGGTGAACGTACAGGTTTTTGAGTGCTGTTTAGCGATTGGTAGGTATCGATTTGGTTATGACGAGCTCGGTCACCGGTAATCGATTGTAAGTTACGCTAATGTTGCTACACTATCTCTAGTTATGATTTTGATCGGTACTTTGAGTGTGAGAAAGGTTTAAAAATCGTATCTGTATGTAGCTTAACATAATCTGTTGTAAATTCGAAAAGAGATATATTATTATTATTTTAGCCAATTTAAGAGCATTAATATGTTAATTAGTTTAATCTTTTTCAAATATATATTCTCAATGCCCTGCTATTTAAACCAAACTTTTCTAACTTAATAAATAAAATTACTTTTTCGTAGTCGTCAAATAAAAACTTCGTATTTGCAAATCGATACAAAAATGTAGTAAAAGTTAGACCGCATAGCGTTTCGAATATTTCATTCAACGAAAAAGTAGAAACAGTACTCGATATGACCCAGTTTGAATTGCAAAAGTTTTCCACTCGATTGCAATGAAAAACTGTAGCACCAACTGCAAAATGATATTTTCAAAGAACTTTACATCTGTAGGCTCCCATTATTATATTACTGTCGTTCAAGAAAGAAATACAGTATTCATTTCACCTTATGATGAGTTGAAAGGGAATGTCGTGAACAATTTATGAGACATTTTAATTGCACCTTTGGCACCATGGCCGCGGCAGAGTAGACTTGCGACAGAGACCTCATATCGAACAATTGCGATTTATTATTTATTTTAATTGATTACATCGGTTACACAACCTACCATATAAAAAAAAAACATCTTTATCAATCCCTCTCACTGTACCTACTCCTGACGAGTCATTAAAATGATTTTCCATTCATCCGCAAATAGATTATTTGAGTGTGTGTAGCGAAAGCGAGAATATGTAAGTGTTTTTTAAATATAAAAAATCAAATTAAATAGTTTCAAAGTTGTTAATAAGAAAGAGAAATCAAACGTGGTTTTTGACGTCAAAGTTCATTAGGCCACCATACAAAATGGCGTTTTGATGAGAGAAGCCCATATTTATTAGTTATTGTTATATCTTATTTGCTTTTCTACCAATTTTGATACTGTATTTTTATGTAAGTATTGAGAAACTGGTTCGATAACAATTTTTTTTCAAGTATATTCCTTATCATTCATGCATGTTCAAAAGTCGTTCAATTTGTTTATCTGAGTCTCATTCGTGTCTATACCAACTAAGTACGCACATTTTTTGGATTTTCTTTTTTATTGAGATCTACACTTTCTAACGTTCAAACATTTTTTTTTTGTGATTAATCCTAAAAATAATTTAATGGAAATAAATGTTATGATTTGAGTAGAGACATTTTTCGTATTCTCTTGATAACAAACTTGTGGTTTTCAAAGGTAAAAAATATTGTTAGTTAGATCTCTGTCGACTACATAATCCATGGCACAGAAAATAAAGTATCAGCAAATGACATGGAACTAAACATTTGTGTGTTTTCCCACATCTAATTATATAGAACATGAAATGTAGCTGGAATTAAACTTTTTAATTAAATTTTCTAACTAGTAATTAAGTTGTTCTTTTGTAATGCTATACATCGGTGGGTAACGTTACAGATGAACGATTATATTCTTTATTGATAGTTCTTGAATGAAAAACTTTATGCTTACTCAAAAAATTTCAAAATTACATTTTATATTCTTTATTTTACACAAAATTACATTAATACACATAGAAGAACAGGTGATGTACACAGGTGAGCTTAACTCATAGTTTGGTTTTCAAAATTACTTATTTAAGTTTTTAACTTTTGCCACTGACTCTTTCCATGACTAAACTCATTAAAAAGCCACTTTTGATTTGATATTAGAGCAAAAATGTAACTTGGAATGGAACTGAAATAAATATAATTATTAATTTAAAAAAAGTGTTATATGTAAAACATTATGGTGACATAATGTAATAAAGACGGTTACATGATGTAAATATTAAAAACATCATATTATTGTCAAAACGGGCCTTTTATATTGTGACCACTAGTGCACAGGTTGGCTGGTTTTAATCGGTTACTTTTTTTTTACCAGCAATTTATCCTGGTCTGGTTAGACTGAGAGCGAGTGTTAGATTGCCCTCTACGTTCTGGAACATCACCATAACCCAGGCTATGGTAATCCTTTCGAACAATCCCATTACTCTAGCTGGAGACATTAGACTACAACTACGCAGTAGTTGGAAACCTCGTTGACGTTGTTAAACCTTGAAACTCGGCCTTCTTTTCAACCAATGCCATAGAAGACATCAATTTTTATTTTCCATGAATATTAGCTGTGATTTTTCGATGCATCATAAAACAATGGTAGCACATGTTGTTTTTCCCACTATTAACTAGCCTTCAAGAAAATGACGTCCAATGTTGACATTTCCAAGGTATTTGTCATTGTTGCAGTTAACGCCGTGATTGCTGGGGGTTTAACACTTGAATAATAGATTAACTCGTATAGTTAGATTTATTCATTTCATTTCTTGAGTTGTCAAACTTGACAGGGTAATATGCAACTAAATATCGGTTCTAGAATATTAATGTTATAAGCGTATTTAACTTCGACTTAATTATATGTACTATGCACTAGACTAGGTGTACCGTACAGTCACGTAGGTGATCTGCAGGCCGTACTCCTTTACATTGATGACATTAGTGCAGTTTTGATGTTCTCGTAGCGTGAGAGCGCTGTAAGTTTTAAAAGTTTTATTAGACGGCATATTGTCAATGAAGCGCTGCAGCGAACTTTTGCATTTAATTTTTTTTTTTTGATAAATATGTAGTTTTTATGAACGTGCTTGTCAATAGCTCTCATATAGACGATGATACTCAAGATTTAAAAAGTATAGGCTTTTTATTTATTTTATTTTATTTTATTATTATTGGGAAAACTTACAGCTAATAACATGGTAACAAAAACATTATAAACAGAAGAAGGCCAATTACAAGTTTCCATTTATAAATATATAAATAAAATCAACAAAACGGCATAGGTATATAGTTTATGGTAGGCAAAATCATACAATGATGAATCCCACTCTTGGGCGGAGCCGGAAATCGTGTCAAACTCTTACTCACTAAATACACCACCCCGTTCCTTTGCCTTTCGCACTGGGGCCAAGCCTTCCTTTCAGAAAGAGACCCTGAGCTCCAGTAGGCTTCGACCGTTTTGCAGAGTCCCTACGGTTTTGTTCACAACTCCTTGAGGCGCGCGGGAACAGAGCGTGCCGTAGTCGACGACTAGGTAATAAAAAGAAAGTCTATTCAACAAGATGCTTCTAATGACACCTGTTAATGTTTTCCTACTAATTATTCAACTCACTAACGGAGATTTTCCAGTAAAATGTCACAATGGCTTTCTCTTGGCTTCCGCAGGGACTTAATACCAGCATGGCGGAAACTTTAAAGCATGTTTGAAACTGCAAACCTATTAAATTTAGCATGTAACTCTGCAAACAAAGTTCCTCTGGTAATACTCTTTGAAGGTAGAGTTGTGTAAGCCCTGTACCGGTCACTTCATGTCACTTGTGCATATTGCGAGGTACGTCGGCTCAATTATTTTGGCTTCCGTTTGAAGCTTAAAGTTCGAAAATGACTGGGATGTTGGTGGTTTATTGGTTACCGTTTTGTGGCCTTAAGAGCGGCCAACCCAACGTACATATTCATACAACCGCTCTTACGTGTTTATAATGTTATTAGACATCTTTCTTCAGATATTTTGGATACACAGATATCTTGTGGATTTTATCTAGGCTTCTATAGAAATCAAAACAAAAAATTCCGTAAGTAGTAGGGTGGACTAGAGAGAGTAGGGTAGAATAAGGAAGAGTAGGAGCAAAGCCGCAGGCAAAAGCTAGTTTTCTATAAATAGTAACTTGCGTCGTCTTGTTGTCTAAACAATAGATGAATAAATTAAGTTGCAAGCGTACACGCGCGGAACGATTATGCAAACGTTGCGTTCACTGTAATGTGCATTATAAGTGTGTTAGAACTTGACGCTAAGTTTTCACGTGCTTTTGTAGTACTACATTTTTTTAAAATAATAATTAAGCTTATTGAGTTGACTTAAATAACACGACCGACCAGGACATGAAGGTGATGGTTTTTTTTATGGTGGTTAAAAATCATCCGATGACGATGACGAATCCCGCTCTTGGGCGCAGCGGAAAATTGTGTCAGACTCTTACTGACTAAACAACCTACCCCATTCCTTCGTTGCTGTACATACTAGGGCCAGAGCCTTCCTTTCAGATGCGGTCCCTTGGCCCTAGTTGGATTCGACCCATCTGCAAGGTCCATACGGTTTGCTGATAATTCCTTGAGGCGCGTGGGATCAGTGCGCGCCGTCGACGGCGGAGCTTGATGAAGGTGATGGTGACTTTCTGCAGTGACATGATTGCATTGAAAGAAATATTTTTACTAACTGGCTCGCGCTTGATCACATTCCTATCTGATAGAAAGCAATAATGTGGTGACGATTAAGCACGCTTACCTGGGTGTAGCATATACTCTATCTGTTTAAATACCTAACAAAATTTAAACATATAAGATGATATGTCATTCTAATAAAAAAAAAAAAACGTATAAAATTAAGATCGCCTAAGTCAAGTAAGCAGTACGTACGTAGAGCAGTGGTGGCCGAGTGGTAACGGCCCCGACTTACGAGTCGTAGGTCGCGGGTTCAAACCCAGCCAGGCGCATTACTTTGTGTAATTTATTTCATCATCACTGCTCTCAAAACGGTGAAGGAAAACATCGTGAGGAAACCGGCATGTCCTAGAACCAAAAATTCGAAGACATGTGACATCCACCAACCCGCACTGGGCCCGCGTGGTCGATTACGGCCCATTCCCTCTCTTAGAGAGGAGGCCTGTGTCCCTGCAGTGGGAACATTAAAAAGGCTGATGATGATGATGATGAAGTCAAGTAAAGTGACTGTACGGTATGCCTAATCTAGTGCGTAGGACATTTATATCGATAACTAAATTATACACACTTTATTTCCAGTTCAAGTTATTTTCAACGTCAACAAAGGCGCAAACCACTTTTGAAGTAATAAAAAAGGCTGAACATAAACCCGTGTAAATCTATATTTAACAAAACCTCACGTCGGCGGCTAATAAAAAATCTGCTAACCTATATTTGAGGGGCGGAGTCCATAACTTGTTGAGCCAGGAACACTATATATATAAACTATTATAGCAGGTTGCACCAACACCTGTTAGCCGCAGTTTTAATCTTGTCAGGACGGCAAAGTTGTTTTATTGGTCAAACAAAAGGGAAAATACGAAGTTGAAGTCAAACAATTTTTTTGTTCTTCTGTTTTGCAACAACCTGTATTTAACACTAGCTTCAGAAGAGGTTGCCATTTATATGTGGCTTTGTACTAACTTATGTCAAACCAAAGAAATGATTTTGGTTTTTTTTGTGAAAGTAGGTATTGTTAACCAGTTATTAACATTTTTTATTTTGATCATTGGTATTATATACTTACTTGTGAGACAATATTGTACGGAGTATGGTTATTCTCTTATAAGTCAAACAATTTGTTTGTTCTTCTTGTAATTAGCAACTATTTGTATTAACCCTAGTCTCAAATTTAGGCGTGCTACAAGATTTGCAGAATATTGTGACTTTTTCAGTTCAAATTATTTCCGAAAAAAAAGACAAAACTAATTTTCTTCCCGCTAAGCCATTATATTAAGAGGCGCTCGCATTGCATAGTAGGTACATTTTTCTGACAGACTCTGGCGAAACAAGACAATTACTGGCTGCGCGGCCCGACATTTTAATTACTCATTTCGGATTAAATAGCAAACAATAAATGGCCTGTGAGGCCGCCCTCCCCCGCTCCTCACCTCACCGATCTGCCTGAGGGGCTCTGGACAAAGTGTCATTGTACCAGCAATAACGATTTTCAATTGGGCAGTCGACTCAACTCAATTTCTTTTTATTTTTTTTTGGGCCCAAAATTAACTTCTTTTTTTTAAAGTTTTTTTTTTTAATCTTTTCAATATGAAGTTAGACACCTATCAAATATGGTGGAAGGGGGAACTGTCAAGATGTTTCTTGACAGTTATGGTGACAGAATATGGATGTGTATACTAAAATTTGACGTCATCGCCATGAGGTTACGTGTATACAAAATACTAGCTTTTGCCCGCAGCTTCGCTCGCGTACATAAAATATAGCCTATGTCACTCAGGAGTAAAGCAGCTTTCTATTGTTGCTTAAATTTTTCCAATCGGACCAGTAGTTCCAGAGATTACCCCCTACAAACAAAAAAACAAAAAAACAAACTTTACCTCTTTATTATATTATTAGTGTAGATATAGTGACATATTCCCATCGCGCCCGCATTCTTCTACACCCAATAGGTTATATTTGAAAGAAGATGGACCAGAAGTCGCAGAGCAATTCCTGTGGCTGGCAGACGTAGAACAGTAGTTCGCTTCGTAGTTCGACTTTAGGCAAAGACGCGTTCTGATCCACGCGCGCCTCAAAGATATCAGCAAGATTGACAGGGCAAGTCAGAGCCGATACCGGCTAGGTCTTTTTTTAAGTGAGAAAATGGCTCGCAATAACCGTGTTTGAAAAAGGGACAGAGAAACTTTCGACCAGTAGCGGATCATAATAAGCTAACTAACTGAATAAATGGGGAAAACCATCCAATAACATCTCTCTCACATTGCCCTATGTCCCAGTAGGCTACGACCAAGCCGGGCCTCAAAATTTTGCTGACGACTCCTTGAGGCGCGCGTGGAATGATACGCGCCGTCGACGACTTAGGCCCGATCGGGGCGGTTACCTGACGGTCAGACGCGCGGCTATGGTGGCAGGAATAAACTAGTTCTGCGGGATTTTTCAACCCAGTTATAGCGGGGTTTTAATCAGTAAAGTCTGATCCAGCTAGAGCAATTTCCAAATCTTCCATGCGTGTAGAACAAACCAATCTCTGTACTATTTTTACAGCATTTTTAGCATACAAGCTTCTCTAGCACAAACTAATTCAATATAAATTCATGGTTATTGATTTTCTTTGTGAAGCCTAGAGCATAGACAATATGACCATATCATGCGAACATATGTTATTCAGCGCAAAGCAACATTGGAAATGGAATCCTTTATGCTTATGCCAATCTAAATTTATCCTCCAAATTGCACCTGTATGTGCATAATGGAGAAATGTATGCATCACGTATTACTGTGTAATACACTATACCGGCCATTGCTCACGTGAATGCCTTGTATGTCTTAGGTATCATGTGAAGCATGAATCCTTTCATCTCGTCTTGTGTGAATAGTGAATAGAGGATTAATCATGCGTATCATATTCAAATCAGATGCAGTTATTTCTATGAATATGTACATTAATATGTACGTGGTATTTACAAATAATTTGTATTTGCTTCGTCCTCAAAGATATTTAAAGGAAAAGTTTTATAATAAAAAAACCATTTTCAAAATTTGTAATTTTCCATCCAAAATTACTTATTATAGCAGGAAGTAGTTTTTTTGTGTGTAAAATTGTTCAAAAGAGTTACTATGGCTCTAAACCGCATAAGGCAATTGAAGAAGCACTGGAGTATTAGTTTGTAAAAGTCTGACACTGCATCTGGCTTTACTTAGACGTGAAGAAATCTGTTTGATGCTTTTTACACTTAAAAAAGGAATTATTGACCGAAGAAAGATAATTTTCGTAATCTGGCTCTTTTTTGCAAGGTAATAAGATAATCATTAAATAAATCTGTAAACCCTTTCTTGGCCAAGAAAAGCAAGGTATAAAATTTTCACAATTGAAGACTGCAGAAGAGAAATTTATTTTTCCTTTTATTTCAAAGATGAGAGTAGCGGATACTATTTCCGATACAGGCTTGTTAGGAAAACTTAAAACAATGCTCCGCATTTTCTAATGGTTTTACAACAAACTCAAAACTATAAGGAATTCTGATGCTCATTATTTTGTTTTTACTAGAAAGTAAGCGTAAGTTTGAGAAAAAATAATATTTATTCCTCAAAAACATTGGTCCGAATCCACTTGAACTATGCGCAATGCTCTCAACATTTCCTACTCCGCAAAGAACGCAAACAAGATCTGAAGTAAGAAAAAAATAAATTTATTGGTTTGCAAGCATAAAAATAAGTACCTATTTTGTTTACAGACTTGGTTTTTTTAACAACTTAAAATTTTATAAATATTTGTGTATTAGGAATTTAAAACTGAATATATGAGTAATATATTCGATATACATCATAGCATTTATTAGTTTAGAATTTTAACATACCAATACTCGTATCTACATGTAATTTATTATCTTAATTTAATTATACTCTCTTCTATTTGGAACTAGCGTTACAAAACTGATTCCAAATTAGCAAGCAAGAATTTTTAGAGCATTTATCACTCTACAGTCAGTTAAAGAAATTTAATGGGGGGTGGTGAGATTGCTCGAAAAAGTTACTGTGTCAGGAAAAAAGGAAAAATTGATATCTATTAATTACCTATTTATTGTGCTTACCTACCGCAGTGTTGTCTTACTTGTAGGGGCCCTTCAGAGTCGAAGCCTCCTGGAGCCGAGGGTTGGTGCGAAAGCGTTATACCGTGGCTCTGGGAATAAGGCAAGGGAGGAACGGGGTAGGTTATTTAGTCAGTAAGAGACTGACACTGTTTCCTGCTCCGCCCAAGAGATTCGTCATTGGATGATTTTTACCTACCATAAAAAAAGTGTTGTCTTATTTAACCCAAATGTTGTCTGGTAGAGAATGATACGTTTCATAAAGTCCTCATATTATATACTACAACTGTACACGAAGTATAAATAAAGACGTAAATATCGAACATTGCATCCCTGATGCTATATACGAAATACCTTCGATATTTGCAGATAAGGTATGTGATATTAGTTGTGTAAGTAAACGCACAGAGGTGCAGGCATGCGAGCTAGTCACTGCATTCTATACCAAAGAGAATTTATTAAAATGCCGGCTGCACCGACGATTTCAAATATCCTGCATATCATCAGTACCGAAGTAATTTTACCGAACATTTCTCGGTTGAATAAAATACTCTCGTTTGTGTACCTGAAACCGAGATAACCACATCATAGCGGTGTCCATTACGAGAACAAAGAGATGAATATTTCTCGTTCTTCCTCATCGTCGAGTGTGGATAAAATAAAACAAGAAACGATAGGATCACATTTAGTGGTCGAGTGTGATCCTATCGTTTCAGGTTTTTTTTTTCTTATCTTAGCTGATGATCACATTTTGTAATTTTAGTTTTGTTCTTATATTTATAAAAAATATTTTTTATTTATGGGTGAAAATGACATTGTATCTTTCAAATCATTTCTTTTCAAGCTGTTTTTCTATTGTTTTAAATCATTTATAAATTAAAGCAATTTTGCTTTTTTTTTGTGTGACTAATGGGCAACGACTGGATCTTTTATATAAACCGCAGATGATATGAATCGAAAGTCACCCTATAAATAGGTCCTAAGTCGTAGACTGCGTGCTCTGTTCTCGCGCGCCTCAAGGACTTGTCAGCAAAACCGTAGGGACTCTGCAAAAGGGTCGAAGCCTACTAGGGCCTAGGATCTCTTTCTGAAAGAAAGGTTTGTTCCCAGTGCGAAGGCCAAATAAGGAATGGGGTGGGATGATTAGTCAGTAAGAGTCTGATACTGTTTCCCACTCCGCCCAAGAGCGAGATTCGTCTTTGGATGATATTTTCCCACCATAAAAAACCCTATAAATGTTTTTTTTTTTAATGAACATGTTTGAAACTTTTATAATTCGAAGCCAAACTTGATTAAAATGAACATTTAACTTAATTTCATCTCGACTCGACAAACTTATGATCTAACAGGAAAGGAGCCTTGTTAAACTCCGATACCGTAGTAATAAGTCGTTATTATTTGTAGCGCGCCTAACAATTTCACAGTACGCTCAAAAAGCGGTATTCAGCGGTAATTCCCAGTGTTGTTTACGAGAAAATCTCGGTTATTTTCTCGGTTATTTTCTCGGTATACGGAAAATTTCTTGTTCAAGCAGGAATTCAGTATAAAAATGTTTGATCGGAAAATTAGTAGATAACTGAAAAATACGGTTTGAAAAATATTTCCCGGAGCATTGCTTTGTGAGGCACCGCGAAATAGCTGGTCTAGACTCGCGCGACAATGGTTGAATAACAGGATTTCATTTTTTCTTGTTGAACTTAGTTTGTTCAATAACTTGGAAATTCTTCGTTCATTTTTTCCGATTGTCGTTTTCGTGGTGGGACTTATTAAACAACTGCTTCCACTGCAGATGGTGCGTTAGAAAAACCTAACTGTGTTCCTTCTGGTATACTTACGTATCAGGGTAGCGGCGATTTTTTTTAATTCGTAGCCTTAGCGGTAGCAGGCCCTAAATATAACGACAGTGGACTATAAAGAAAAAAAGACAGAAAAACATCAAAGAAAGATAGAAAAAAAGTAAAGAAATAAAGATTAAAGAATGAATATAGGTCTATAAAACAGAGTTAATAGGTTCGCTTCATCACCGCTTACCATCAGGTGAGATGTTAGTGAAACGCGAACCCGTCATGGTATAAAATAAAGTCGCTTCCTGGTTAGATCTTTAGCACTAAGCAACGGATTTTGATGCGGTTTTTTTATACATAATAATATCAATATTGCACCCGAGCGAAGCTGGGGCGGACCGCTAGCATTGTAATAATTGTAGTATTTTGTTTCAGAATATATTACCAAATCCATATAGAATACACATATTTATGTAAATATGTACTCGAACATAGAAATTAATAATAGCTTCGGCAAAATATAAACCAAATTCAGATTACTAAATGCAACATGTCATTAATATCCATTGCTAAGCCCCTATATTTTACTCACAGAGGATTATTTTTCAATTTATACTTTATAACGTTATTATATCATATAAAAATGTTTGCCATCATAAATTGTATTTTATATCAAAGTTTTGAGAATAACTTTGATATAAAATACAATTAGAAGAAACAAGAATGTGCTTTGATAATTTCCGTAATTGTTTTATTCATTTTGTGAATGTAATCTGCTTTTAATCCACTTGCAAATATTGCAGTCTCTTTTCAGTCAATTTTTACAGAATTTTAAATTTGAAGAACTTAATATACACTGGTAAATTTTGATCGTTTATCGCTTGGACCGATCGTTAAACTAACAAAATACTATTATTCATCAACCCTGACACGGTATTCTACCTCTAACCAAAAAATAGCAAATGAGGAGGTAGTAGTCACAAAATACATAACATTAGTAGTAAAGCTACGAGTTGCGTATTAACTCTACCTTCAGGTTATTGACTCGCTTAGCTTCATTAAAAAAAAAACGAATTCTAATAATACATCCTGCCCTTGGGTGGAGCGAGAAATAGTGTCAGAATTTTACTGACTAAACAACCCACCCTTCCACAATGAATTCAGCAACATAATCAGTGAGGCAGCAATATTATAATGAGGTTTTAATTGCAAGTGCAAAACTTATGAGGCCCGATGGAATGATCGACTTCTAAATGAGGTGCCTACTTCATTAAATTTTTAAGAAAAAATATCCTAATAGTTGGAATTGTGGAAGACCTTATAGCTTGGAAAGTGATGACATTTTCTTTTTTTTTAATTCATATAAATTAATCAGACGATGGCTATCTCCATCACTACATAATATAAAACAAAGTCGCTTCCCGATGTCGGTCCCTATGTATGCTTAGCTCTTTAAAACTACGCAACGGATTTTGATTTGGTTTTTTATAATAGATACTCGTAAATTGATTCAAGAAGAAAGTTTTGGTGTGTATAATCCATGCATAATATATTTAATATTACTTTTTTTACATTTACCACCATCCTTATGCCGAAGGAATAGAATTCAAAATCGGTTCAACAGGGACCAAAATGGATTGTTTAAAAGTCTAATCTAACTGCGAAGGGAGTGTAAAGGATGATGAATCTTTATCTGTTTTAACATTTTCTGTATATTTAGAACTAAAACTGGTCTCTCATTGTCCTAACATGTATACACCGTTAAATTTTGATCGTTTTAATCCCTTGAAGGGTCGATCCGGTACATGAAACACTATCGATTTGTAAAGTTAAAATAAAAAAATAAGCACTTTTTTTTTAAACTCGAATTCGTTTATGCACTTTCGAAATTGATTTTTTTAAGTAAATATCAGCTGGGCCAGTTCAATGACCTGTAGGTAGTTAGTACGCAACACCCGACGACTACTCACGAGCTCATTGACTCATTTACTTGAAGAAATTATTTTTTTAATGCGTATATTACTACGAGATTTAGAAAAAAAATTACTCTATTTTTTTATTTTATCTACATAAATCGATAGTGTTTCATGTACCCGATCGACCCTCCACGGGATTAAAACGATCAAAATTTAACGGTGTATATTAAGAAAGTATCATAGGCCAGGGCCTAGGCCCTAGAGCACAAAGGACCACTGAATGAATCATCATCATCTTTCTGCCTTTGTACCGTTTTATTTCGGTTCAGCGCAACACGCTTTTTTCGTCCAATCTGACCTGTCCCTCATCACGCTATCACTAACTCCCATCCACGTGTAACCTCATAACTCTTTTTGCATGAACACTGGTGAATTTTTAGTCAGTATAAGTCTGAAACTTCATTTTGAGAAGACGAAGTTTGATGGTTTTCGTCGAGTTGGTTGTACGAAACTTTTTATGTGCCTTATTAGAACACTGATTTACCGTATTACAACACCCAATACCTATGCCATATTATCCCGACATGTTCTTTACCTAACTTGTTCTTCGCAAACTTTAACTTTACTTGCGGCGTCTTAAGTTCGATGTCTATTATTAAAGAGTGGGCTCAGTTCGCTCACGGTCATGTCTTATACGCTACGTACCACCAATGTTTTCCGAGTTTTAAATATTTCACAAAGATGTACATGTACGAACTTAATACCGCTAAAAGTATTCGGTGTAGAAGTTTTTTAGTTACTTTTAAGATTAAAGGTTTTTTTTTTTGTTGACTGCGATCCCACCAGATGGTAAGCAGTGATGCAATCGTTGATTATGAAGCGCACTAGTTTATTAAGCGCCTATTCACCCTAGATTTTAAGACATCTACCGTTACCTGAAGTGGGTAACCCAGATAAAAAAATTGTGTCATTGCGTTTCTATCTTATTACCGCTATGCACACTCAATTTAGATAGTAAAGGTAACTTTTAAAATATCTAAAAAAAGATTACACATTTTTATGCTGGTGTCAACCCTTAGATCCGTGTCAAAGGATCGTTTAAGCTTTAAAGTCGTTAGTCGAGATCGACTAATCGACACAATTTTCGTCTAAAATTACCGAAATAGTTGCCTGACTACCGGTATGTGTCCTAAAATGCTACTGGGGCAATAAATCGAGCCGGCAATGAAGCTCCGCCCCTGATGTTTAATAAACAGGTGCAAGCTATCACGTAACTAGATTAATAACGTCTCCTAGATTCGACGTCATCACTATGTGACGTAGGGTTTCTCTGAAGAATATCGTTTGCAATTTTTGAACTTGTTAACTTTAACATGCTCATGAACTGTTACATTTCATAAAATATTATTTCTAAATCAGTCGCTTGATTTGCTCGGAAATGAAAGCAAAAAAACGTCAGAACTAATGAAATGAATAAATTAAAGTGAAATGTTAAAGCCATGTTTCCAATATTATTTGTGTAGTCATCCGACCGTACCTAAATAATTGAACAAATATTGTGTTTTCTCGTTACGCCTAAATATAACGGAGGATGCACACGCCGCAGTTACAAAACAACCAATATCCAATTTCCTACTGGGAAAAATAAAATACATTTCCATTTTCAAATTATTCAAGTGGCAAACGAACCGAACTGTGCCGAGGTAACAAAGTTATCGGCGTACCGCGAGTGCCACAGTCTGCACAACTTGCAGTGCGACAACTAATGTATGTCTCATGTTTTTCTTGCATAGGCAGGCGGTGTGAAGGAAATTGGTCCGCGGCCGCGCTCGGGAACTTCGTTTAACTAACTCATTCGAGAGGCAACTAGCTCAGGATGTGTTTGATGTTTACACGAGTAGAACTTGTAAATACTAACTACTAAAGTGTCTACCGAAATTTAATGAGACACGTCGCGCCTAATATTAACAAATAGGAGGAGTTCGCACTCGGTTCTTAGAGCAGGAAGTTAAATCTGATTTCATTTAGTTCATATAAAGTTCTCTCGACTGCTACTGCTAAATTACGTGTAGTTAGGAAACCAATATTGTTTGTGTTACGTTTTGCAGTAATTATGTAGTATAATTTAATTACACCGCTATTGTATTACCACAGACTATCCACCTGATATGCGCTGTGGTTTCACGAATATAGGTATGTTTTTGTAATTTTAGGAGTACTGCAAATTATACAATTTATTTAGGCTATGTGCAGACTTATATTTTCTC
Source organism: Mythimna loreyi (assembly GCA_029852875.1). Taxonomy (NCBI): domain Eukaryota; kingdom Metazoa; phylum Arthropoda; class Insecta; order Lepidoptera; family Noctuidae; genus Mythimna; species Mythimna loreyi. Next base: position 29,236,315 of record CM056777.1, on the reverse strand, counting down.
ATTGATGCGGAATATATATTATTTTCATTATATGTCTGTACTGAAGTCGTTAGTTGACACCTGTACCGGACATAGATAGTACGGTAGTGTGGTGTCCGACTGTGGCGCCTATCTATGTGTACCGGACAGAGGACCGGTGCGGGAAATAGACCGCAGGCTATAAAAACATACAGATTGCTGTATTTTATCTAGATTTTGTTGTCGATGATAGATTTTTATTTTTTTCCATATATTAGGTTTTATAAAAATCTGATAGCAACATTCCATGTATGTTTTTCCTACTAAAAGCCTCAGCATTATTTGTGTAAAAATTTGACCTCAATCTCTAAAAAAAACATTTTAAATAAATGCAACCCCATTTTACTTACCAGCCGACTTTTGATGAAGCTGCGTTGCACTTTTGCCGAATCCAAGCTTAACATAAAAATCTTTGAAAGCGTAAATCGAAAAGTATTAAAATCAGATATGGCAGCAAGCGGGCGATGGGGAAGTACGGGAGAAGTGAGGACGCATGCGCGCGCCCGGCGTGAGGTTCCGACCGTAGTCCGCTCCACATTCTCTTCGCAACTCGAGCCCGCGGCCGCTGTGCTCTGCCCGCTCCGCTCGCTCGTCGCTCGCTCGGTCGTATCGCTCGCCTATCTACCTGTTCATTCAGGCCGCGAATACTTCTAAGTGTTTTCCCGTTGAGCCGTTCGGTCATTTCTTCCTTCCGTTCCTGAAATGTGAGTATTAAAATAAAGATTAGTAATGAGGATTTGTTTTTAATTTAGGATTTCTTGTTTGCTTTTTAATTTTGACTTTAGTTATTTTTGACGGGACTTATCTTTTCACTTCTTTAATTTTCGTCTCTGATTTTGATATTGTGTTTTCGTAAGCGACTATATTTTTTTATAAATCTTCTATTATTTTCTTTAATATTCAATTAAGGAACTTTGTTTAACTTTGGTAAAATTTTACTGTTTATTGAGTAAATATGTTCCCAACATTTGACTTCGAGTAATTGTTTAAGGATCCTGCAAATGTCCTTTTTTAATTAACAAATATAATTTTCAATTACAATGTTTTACGGTATTTGTTCACAAAATTCGACAAAAGGCCAAGGGAAGGCCAAGTGTTATTATATTAGACATTGGTACTCTAAATAAAAACAAGTTGCCTTTTTTGACCATTCGAGATCGGTGACATAAGACGGGAAGCTTTTAAGATAATTATGTATTATAAAATGATGATTTCTTTGAGGCTCTTTGCAAACAAAAAAAATCTTTCCCCGATATCCTTTAATTTATAGAGATTAATCACTGATTCCGATAGGTTTATTTATTGTATTATTATAAAATATATATTTTATCCATTTTCACTAATAAGTGTGTTCAACAGTTTTCTTGCCGACGGCGAAGTGCCAATAATATGCAATCGTTTTTTATAAGTCAAGAATTTATAAATACTGAAAAAAAGCTTTTAATTTATTAAAATCAGTAACTAAAATATTTCTGTTTGAGAATAATAATAACTTAATATTTTATTATTATGCTGCATTCATATATTTTATATTATTGTAGTTCATAGTAGGTAATACCGTTTTACGAGTTATTTCAAAGTTTTAATTTAATGCGGACGGAATTTTGGAGATTTTACTAAAACATGCGGAATTAAACTTTAAAATTCAAACTGATACAAAGTTCTATGAACATTGTCAAATCATACTATAAAATCATCGATTAAAAAAAAAAAAGATTCTTGCAGTTTTTGCCCGTTCTCCTCCATAGGGACCAATTAGAATCGTACACTAATTTATGACGTATAAATTTACCTACTATAAAAAATGTAGGCTTTTGTGAAATAAAAAGATTATGAAATTTCTCCAAAAAAGATATTTATTTTATAATTTTTGTGCGCAAGTAAAGATACATTTATTATAAAAAGTATTGCTTCCGTACGCCAAATACGCATTTTAGACGTGGAATTGCGGACACCAGCCCGATATACTATACTAAAGTATTGCTTATTAAAAGTATAGTTATTTATGATATATATGCATTTCAACGTCGATAAAATAAAAACTAAGCGACGCAAAAGTAATAACTGTTTTGCTACTAATTTACTTGTGGCTATATCGAACTATTCCTAATTAAAAATAATCTTCAAAGAATTTTTACGATGGATGTGTTTAGGTCTCCATGCATTTTTAGTACCTACCCCGGAATATTTTTATTTTACCCTAGAGACGATCATGGGTTCTGATTTTTTTATTAACTTTCCTGTTTTGAACCAATAAATTCTCACTTGAATAAGATATTGAGTTTTGTGATATCGAAAGGGGTCGCATACGTGCTTATTGCTCTTATGAACTTGTAAACTGGCGAGATAAATATACTTATTAAGATTTCTTCTTTATATGTATTGGGTGCATTTAATTGATAACACAATATATAAAAAAAACACAAACATTAGCTTCCATCTTAAAATAGGATTCTTAATACAAATAACCGTTTCATATCTTTAAGGCGTAAAATATGAAAAATTTATAAAAAATATTTTTTATGCAAAATTTCACACTTCTATTCCAAGTAAATTCGGCTGTGCGCAGTTTCTTATATATATTAATATACATATTTTATCACTGACCTCCTCTCTAAGAGAGGGGAAATGAGAAAGAGATGGGGGAAAGAGAGGGGAGAGGAGGTCTGTATCCCTGCAGTGGGAACATTAAAAAGGCTGATGATGATGATGATGACATATTTTATATAATATAGATAGGTGTTCGTATTTGATAAAAAAAAATATTGGTGTTATACATGTCTATGAAGTAAGGTTCGCCGTAAGGCGTTAGGCGATAAAGTGTTTAGGTATAAATAGTGCTTCTAAGAATAAACCTAATAAATAGAAGAACATGGGATGCTGTGAAGTGATATTTAAAATATATATTATTTTTAACATGGTTATATTAGAGAGATTATAACCTGATTTTGTGAAAATTTTGATCCAAGATTTTTTTTTACGATCCAAAGGAGAATATAGCTACTAACTAGCTAACTAGTAAACGTGGCTTTGCGTATAAATTAGTAGCGACCCGCCCCGACTTCACACGGGTACTGTGCTGCTTTTAAAAAATCCACATCAAAATCTATTGCATATTTTTTAAAGATCTACCTATACATACTTAAGGACAGATAGTGGCAAGCGACTTAGTTTTATACTATGTAGTAATGAAATAAAAAATGTGGGTTGGAAATAGGAGAGAACAAAATAACCCACAACAATTTTCAGATCTACCAAACAATCAAAAATCGAAAATCGGTGTAAATTTCAAAAACACAGGGCGTCCAGATTTATACATACCTATTGGATATAAGTTTTAGGGCGTCTGCAAATTAGCCGCAACGTGCCGCGCGACAGTCGCGCTTCTACCGCGCGACATTTATTTATATGAAAAAACAAATCAACTAATTTGAAGGCGCCCTTAGTTTTTAGATTACCGTCTTTGTTTGCATTTTTTTGGTAGCATCCTTAATAAATCACACTTAGAAGTAACTATAACATTTTATTTTGATGGACCAAAAGCTCAGCTATCAATCAATCAATCAATCAAATTTATTTATTTACATTTGTACATAAATCTACATCTACACTAATATAATAAAGAGGTAAAGTTTGTTTTTTTATTTTTTTGTTTGTAGGAGGTAATCTCTGGAACTAATGGTTCGATTGGAAAAATTGAAGCTATAATAGAAAGCTGCTTTACTCTTGAGTGACATAGGCTATAAATTATTTATGTAACATGGATATTAATCTAGCTATCACAACTTTTGTCTCACAAATTTTCCGCGGACGAAGTCGCGGGCAGAAGCTAGTACAATTATACAATTCAATTAACAATGTCCGGCCCTATAGCTGTCACTTTAGTACATCAAATAAAAATAATGTAGCGAGTTACATTAAGGTACAGTTTAGAAAAGAGTGTTTTTTGTACATACTTATCCGTATAGATGTACGCTCTGAATTGCAAATGCAATTAACATATTTTTTCTGATTCTGACTGACTTCTTAACATTTCAAAGGAACCTGTAAATTGTTTATTTTAAATAAATATATTATTGTAAATGAATCAAAGATTCAATTTTGATTCATTTAAAATAAGTCAACACAAATGATCTGTAGATTATTTTAGTATAATATTGATAGTAATTGGTGCGATTGAAGTAGAGGCGTTGCCGTAGAAAATTGATCCAAGGGAAGATGCTGTCTGGATGAAAAGTACCCTACATTATTATTATTATTCCAGGACATGGTTTACTTGTATGTTGAACTTTGCCGTTCAACCGTTTGAGCGTGAATAAAGCTAGAACTACATTAGTCCGACGCACACGTGTGACACGCCTGATTTGTACGTAGAACGACGTCGCGTGGCGTGTAAAAAGTGTAGCTTTACAAGTCTAGTTTCCATACAAAATGTATGGAAACGTCGCTCTAGGAAACCTTGTGAAAAATTTTACTCTCATAGTCCCAGAAAGTTTCGAGAGTGTGTCGATATGTCAGTCAGTCAGTTACTCTTTCTAGCCTACTACGGTAACTAAATTGCTTACCACGAGAAATTAAACTTTAAAATTCAAAGTGATACATTGTCAAATGCACATATTGTAAAACCAACGATTTTATTTAAAGGTTCTCCGTGGAGACCAATTAGAATCGTGCAGAAAGTTTTGACAGTGTGTCGATATGTCAGTTTCTCTCTCTAGCCAACCACGGTAACTAAATTGCTTACCACGAGACTTAAAATAGATTTCTTCCCTGTCAACAGTATTGCATGTTAGCTTCACGGTAAATTCGTCCTGACAATTATTTGCTTCGCCTAATTTTAGAAGTCCTAATTACCTTACCCGACAAGCCACCGAGCTGCAATCTCTCTAAATTATATTAAAGTTTGGGCATCGAAATACACTTTGAAATTGAATTGCTAATTTATTTTTAATTTAGCAACTGTATTCTTTTGCCACTAGCCCCGCACGATAATAAAAGTACCGTAACTACATACCAGTGCATCGTTACATAGTATAAAACAAAGTCGCTTCCCGCTGTTCCTATGTATGCTTAAATCTTGAAAACTACGCAACAAATGTTGGTGTTTTATTTTTAATTGATAGATTGATTGATTGAGAAAGGATATATATAATATATTTAATATTACCATTGCTCCCGTGTGAAACTGGGGTGGGTCGTTAGTACCACACAATTTGGCCCTTGTTGGACCATGTTTGCCCCCGTCCAGGGTCTAAGCACCGCTGGTATCATCCTCATTACGGCACTGATTCTGTCGCCCAGTTTCCAGCAACGAAGATATTTCGGAGCCGGTGTAAATGAAGCCAATATGTTTATTAATTAAAAATTTAATGGGTGGGCGTATACTAAGACGGGATCGACCTGGTTGTTCTGTAGCAATTTGTTCCGTTCTTGGATCTTCTCCCAAGTGAAATGTGCCTATAATAATAATATAATGTATTCTTTATTGAGTGAACAATGAGTCATTTAGTGTTAGTAACAAACAACAACAACTTATCATAAATGTACAATAATAATAAAAGATATAGACGTCGATGGCTTCGCTTTAATCAAATTTGATTCTGGTTATGAAATTATTTGTAAAATGAATAGATTTTTTTATTATTTGTGGTAAAGGCCCCAACTTAAGACTAAGAGAGAACATAAGCTCTGCTTAACTTGAGACTAGACTACATTGTGTGATAGTTGTGGAAGGTAGTAGAAAGAAGATATTAGTAGAAGGAAGGGTAGAGCTAGGGTGTATAGCTTCACCCCTCATTTGGGTATACAGCTCACCTTTAACAAATCAGTTTAGGTCGTCAAATGACTCGTGTTAAGACCTCGTGAAATGTTCCAACAGTGTTCAGTTGTTTAACGAACAGTTGTATACATTGTATATAAATGCGTTGACTTTAGTAATAGCAGTAAGAAGTTAAGTTTACCACGACGGACGGCTTAGACGTCTGCCTTGCGAATTGATAAGCGGTCCAGAGCTGGGAACAATGGGAGGATTGGCAAAAACCCTCCGCTAAGCACTGACTGTCCCACTACTGGGAAAAAATACTTAGAGCGCTTTCAAAATAGTCGCGCGACCGCAGCTTTGTTTTCTCATATAAATAAAAGCGCGCGATAGCAGCGCGTTTTTATTCATATGAAAAAACGTGGGAAAAACAAAGTAGTTCGATAGCCGCGCTGCTGCCGCGCGGCCCGTTGAGACTAATTCGAAGGCGCCCTTATACAGACAAAGTACGGCGAGTATTGTTGAACATTATCCAGACTAAGCGTTTCATCTCGTCACAATACCGCGTTTATCGAAGAATTGGAACGATTTTCCTGCTTCGGTTTTCCTGACCGATTATAATTTAGGTGTCTAAGCTAAAGTGAGGCTCTTCATAAACTAGTGCGCCTTATCATAAACGATTGCATCTCCACTCAGGTGGAAATACAGTCAAGCATTAAGTAGTTTATATATAAAAAAAATACAAAGAAATGAAAACTGTTGGCGCGGAAAATTGAAATAGAATTCATGGAGACCGCCCCAGTTAGATCGAAAACTAAATAAAAATTATTTTCTTCAATATTTTGTTGTTTGTACACTTACAAAAATCAGTCGTATATTAAAAAAAAAGTTTTAGTTCTAGCTTTAAAAAAAACACGCTGCTCCATAGATTTATATTCATATAACTCGACAAAATGTATTGGAGCAGCGGGTTTTGTTTTTTTTTCCGTAATTTTTGGGTTGGTCTCATAGTAAAAGTTGATACGGACAATGATCCCTTTTATGGAAAGGCCATCTGTTGTATCAAATTCGTATACATTCCACAGAAAACTTTAGAAATGAGACTAATATAATTGTATGGTAAGGTAAGAAATAAAAACAGAAGCAATACCTAATCACTTACTTTACTTCATTATAAATCTCTATTTATAATTAAAACTGTCCAAAAAGTATTGTGTTGTCCAGTGTTTGAAATATAGTTATTACATAAGTTATTACAAAGTCAAAAGTCAAATCAAAGTCAAAGTCTACTTATTTTTATTTCACACTAGCTTTTGCCCGCGGCTTCGCCCGCGTGGGTTTGGGGTTTCCGGGATAAAAAGTAGCCTATGTGCTATTCCGGAGTGTATCGTATGCCTGTGCCAAATTTCATTCAAATCCATTCAGTAGTTTTTACGTGAAAGAGTAACAAACATCCATACATCCATACTTACAAACTTTCGCCTTTATAATAGTAGTAGGATAGACCTACATGGGCACTTGTAAAATGAATGGAGAATTGAAAATTGCAGGCACGGAATATTGCGCTAGACTTGACGGCAGCACTTTACTTCATGTATCGGTAGTTTTTTTAGAAAGCTCTGCAACCTGTCAGAACCCGGAAGTGGATGTTTTGCGTTCCTTAATGGATGCACTTCCGCTTCGTTTGAAGAGAGTTCGAGTGGGCGCGACAGAATACATTATAGTAACAAGATAATGTATATTATGTTGAAGTAAACGTGACCGTGTGAGGGTAACTTGGCTGATGTCCTCCTTCACATTTTTTTTATGGTGGGAACAATCATTCAATGACGAATGCGGCGGAATACAGTTTCAGACTTCTACCTACCATTCCTTCCTGCCTTAGTTCCAGGACCCCGGTGTTTCGCTTTCGCATCAATCCTTGGCTCCACAGGGCTTCGACCCTACTAGGCACCTACATTGGCTGACGGGAACAGTGCGCGCCGTCAACGACTTGGGCTCGGTCCGGACGGTTACCGGATGGGCGGACAGCGAGCTGCCCATTGCAAACAAAGTCACTTATCGTGTTTCTGTCCTCAATTAACTCAAAAGCTACTGAACAGATTTTCTTGCGGTTATTACCAATAGACATAAAGATTAATAATAAAGGTTTACCTACATGTATAGTACCGTAAATGCATATTATTTAAAGTAGGCAAAACCATGAATTTTTAATTATTAAATAGGCCTTTCGGTAGGCGAAAAACAAGGAAGTATTAGGCTTTGACTGATCGGAACTCATCTGAGTTTCTTTGCGTTCCTGGGTCAAGTATTTTTTTTTCGTATATCGCCCCAGCCGTAGCAATCTATGACCCTAGTGAGCCTTGTCTATGAAACGCTGAGACGGTAATCTAATGAGTACTTGCGGCCAACTTATTTGAACGTATTAAAATGTGGTTAAATGTGTTTTTACTAGAGAAATAAAATATGTATCTCTTTTCACCAAAAAACTTATATAATTTTAAAGAAACAAGTTAGAACAAATTGGAAAGGCACAGCTGTTAACTGCATTGACTAAATAAAAAACCCTGTCTATTCAAATCAAAATTAATTACAAACTTTGAATTCACAGTTCAGCTACAATAGTCGTCAGTCGCGTGCAGGAATCCTCTCGGCCCATTCACTGTGATACAACTTTTCGAAATTAAATTTTCGGATCCCATACAGAGACGCAACAGAAAAAAGCAAAACAAAACGCCGCGTTGAATGAACCGCCATACGATTGTTTTCGGCAGCTGAAAAACGGCTGACGAATAGGAAGCCTACATCATTAGGTGGGGGAAAATCGTTTTGTAATTAAAACTTTTTGAATTCCACGAAAATCTTTTGATAAACGGGAATAGCGTAATTTAATCGAGGGAATTTCCCTTCATACGTCAGTTTGCGACCAGCTGCAATATATATATATTTTTTCAACCATCACACAACGCCGTCTAGTCTCAAACTAAGCAGAGCTTGTGTTATGAGTACTAGACAACTGATAAACATACTGATATATTTCTAAATAAATACATATTATAGATAATGATAGATACCTACTAAGTTTATTTTATAAGGGCGACCTCAATTAACTTAGAATCTCCAGGAAAATTACTATTTAGTTGTTAAGAGGGCCCTTTCCCACTCGCCAGCGTTGGCAAACGCTGAGCATGATTTAAAACCTTGTTGCTTTCTCTAACACAATCCGACGCGATGTTTGATAACAAGGTATTGCCAAAATGAGGTATAGCGCAATTAATACGTAATGTTTTTTATGAAGTCTTAAAATTGTCGTTATCAATCATACAAAAATATCATTATTTAGAATTTCGATTCAATTTGCAAGTGTTCAATGGATGTATTTTTTATAATTTTAATATATGAGTATATTATGGGGAGCCAGAATTCACGTAAAATAGCAGTCTTTTAGAGGTCTTTCTTGAATTAGTTTTACACTAATTTATGTTTTGATTTCTATAGAAGCCTAGATAATATCTACAAGATATCTACCCAAAATATCTGGTGAAAGACGTGTAATAACATCATAATCACGTAATAGCGGTTGTATGAAAATGAACCTCGGGTTGGGCGCTCTTAAGATGTTATATTCGCTTGACATTTGTATTGAAAAGAAGGAATCATTATAAATGAAAGCGCTATAAACGCCTTCAAAGCTTCTTGATCACTTAATAAGCTTAAGTGGTAGCTAATAGACGCTTTGATATAAAAATAAATCGAACCTACGACCAATATTTTCCTTTCATACTTTTTCCTTGAAAAACGGAAAATTAAATCAGTGTGTGGCTTCAATATACCTTTTGAAATACTATCTTTTTGCCTGTATGTCAAAGCCAATATTATTTATAACTTTATTTGATTTTCATGGAATTTTCATGTCGTTTATTGGTTTTATTTGTTGTACTAGCTTTTGTCAGCGGCTTCGCCCGCGTACATAAAATATAGCTTATGTCACTCAGTGGTAAAACAGCTTTCTATTGTTGCTATTTTTTTTCCAATCGGGCCAGTAGTTCCAGAGTAGTTCCTCTTACAAACAAAAAAAACAAACTTTAACTCTTTATTATATACTAGCTTCTGCCCGCGACTTCGTCCGCGGAAAATTTGTGAGACAAAAGTTGTGATATCTCTGTTAATATCCATGTTATATAAATATTTTATAGGCTATGTCACTCAGCTTTATAGCTTCAATTTTTCCAATCGATCCATTAGTTCCAGAGATTACCCCCTACAAACAAAAAATAAAAAAAAAACAAACTTTACCTCTTTATTATATTAGTGTAGATTTGTTGTATTGTTGTATAATACTCAAATATGCATTGTTGAATAGCTGGGTGTTTTTATCGTACTTATTTTTAATTTATTATTGAAAAAGACGTTTATATTAGAATTTATATAAAAATAAATCTGACAAAGAGACTGACTTAGTATAATATATAAACTGGCAAAAAGTTGACAACTAAAGGTGAAATAATAATAATAATAACATTATTTAAAACGTGTATGTTATAAAACTCCTTTGAAACGGCTTGACCAACTTTTATGAAATTAATCGAAAGGTCAGAAGAGGTTCTGATATTTAACTTCCTTAGCAAATGTATTAATTGTTTTATTATGAATATTTTATTCTCTTATCCTGGTCGAAGGTTAAAAGACTTTTTATAATTCTTCCGATTCTAATCTGACAAGATGAAAGTCACTGCCCAAAATGTAAGACCACGTTCCCACTTTGTCGTAAGCGTGACCACATATAATCGTATAGTTTTATGAGTAAGTGTCGTGTTTTATATAATACTAGCTGGTACCCGCGACTTCGTCAGCGTCTTTTTTTCGCAATAAAAGGTAGCCTATGTTCTTTCTCAAGGTCGAAAGATTGTCTGTGCTAAATTTCATCAAAAACATTTGAGAGGTTTAACTGGGAAAGCGTAACAGACAGACAGACAGACAGAGCTACTTTCGCATTTATAATATTAGTGTCGATTTAAGAGTTTTTCACATATAGAACAACCCGATTAACTGTCGTAAGAACCTGCAAAAGGGTTGAAGTCAACTGAGCCCCAGGGTCTCTTTCTAAAGGAAAGCTTGGGGGTTGGCTTAACTTGGTGGAGTGTTTAGTCAGTTAGAGTCTGACACTGGATCCTGCTCCGCACAAGAGCGGGTTTCGTCATTGGATGATTATTGCCCACCATAAAAAATTCAACCTCTCCAACTTGGACACCTTGTTTTTACTTTTGGCGCAACAATTTCTGAAAAATATTAACATCATCAAACAATTATTTTACAACAATATATAGGTAACAAGTGATAGTGAAAATAAAAAAAAAATCACTCCCAACATATTTACCACTTTTTGTTTTTGCACTACTGTCATCTACTACTTTTTGCGGTGATCGGTGTCATGGCGTATACGACAGTCGTATAACGATAAATATTTGTCACAATTAAAACGTCATTGTAAATCATGTGCCATTGTTGTCAATTGGTCCTAGTTACGACAAACAGCTGTTATAATGGAAACAACTAGAAACGATAGTCATCCGACGATAAACTACCCGTTACGACATAGTGGGTACACGGCCTAACAATCAAAGGTAAAAAAAAATCGTACATATTGAGTGGCAAATCACTTAATAGGGTTTTCAATACCCAGATGTTTTCTAGACCATTTAACACCCATATGCTCCATTTAAGAATTACGCAACCTGAAATTTGTGTAGAATCTTGAACACGTATTTTTTCGTGATGTAATCATATGGAATAGCTAAATAAAGGGTTCGAGGGTTTGAGTCCAAAAAGGTAAGTCAGTGAAATGAAAGGAAAATTATTAAGGCACTAGTGTTTTTTTCCTTTATTTTATCCGACTGCTAAGAAAGGCCTCTTTCTGCTTCTTCCAACCCTCTATGTGATCGTGATCTCTGGTTAAGTTTTGCCTGCAAACATGATGAGATTATCACATCACCAATGGGTTTTTTTTATGGTAGGTAAAAATCATCGAATGACGAATCCCACTCTTGGGCGGAGCGGGAAACAGTGTCAGACTCTTACTGACTAAAGAACCTACCCTGTACCTTCCTTGCCTTATTCCCAGAGCCCCGGTGTAACGCTTTCGCATCAACCCTCAGCTCCGGGAGGCTTCGTGGCCGGATATCGGCAGGAACGCGGCGGCGACGGCTACGGCGAGTGCGCCGTTGCCTTTGCCTTATGCGGTCAGCCTCCTCCTTTACGAGCATTACTGCCTCGCAGAAGGAGGCGACCGCCTGCCACTCCTCCTCGCTGCGGACCATGGCCTGAACCAAGGCCCGGCGCGAGAGGTCGCCGCCGCCGATCACCCCCACGAGGGCACGGCGTTCCTCTTCCCAAGCGGGGCACACTTCTACCGTGTGCTCCACCGTGTCCTCCGGGCTGGCCACACAGTGGCGACACCCGGGCGTCTCTTCCGCACGGATCCGGTGCAGGAATCTCCCGAACTTGCCGTGTCCGGTGAGGACCTGCGTCATATCACCAATGGGTAGCCCACCATCCGGTAATATAGTAACAGTCCGGATCGAACCTAAGTCGTCGACGGCGCGCACTGTTCCCGCGTGCCTCAAGAAGTTGTTAGCAAACTGTAGAGGCCCAGCAGAGTCGAAACCTCCTGGGACCAAGGGTCGATGCGAAAGCGTATTACCGCGGCCCTGGGATCAGGGCAAGAAAGGCACGGGGTAGGTTATTTTGTCAGTAAGAGTCTGACACTGTGTCCCACTCCGACCACGGGCGGGATTCGTCATTGGATGATTTTTACCTACCATTAAAAAAACCATCAATCAATACGAGAAACAGTGTGAGTGTTGTTCTGTGACCGTGACTTTACTGACTCTAGCTGTTAAAATGACTAATATTTTAAAGTAATACACTCAAATTTTGTACACTAAAAAAGGCATATGATGAAATGGCATACAATCGAATATGATGAAATGGAATACAATCGCCATTTCATCATATTGTCTGTAACATATACAACAATGAACAATAATTCCACGTATAATAATGGCAGAAAAGGCGCTAAAGCGGCTTTCGTTCAAAATAATGTTGAAATACGTCCCTATTTAGAGTTGGGAACAAAACGAAATTTTCCAGAGCACTAACTATGAAACAGAAAATTTCTTTACAGCCTTTTTCATTGAAATGAACCCAAAATGGTTCCGCAATCGGCTTATATCTACACTAATATAACAAAGAGGTAACGTTTGTTTTTTTTTTGTTTGTAGGAGGTAATCTCTGGAACTACTGGTCCGATTGAAAAATTTTAGCAACAATAGAAAGATGCTTTACTCCTGAGTGACATAGGCTATTTTATGAACGCGGGCGAAGCCACTGACAAAAGCTAGTGTTATATAATTAACATAATAATGACCAAACTATCATCACCTGGACATATTCGTTCATATGACGAATACAACTGTTAATTAAAAATTGTAATGCATTGATTTTAATTAAGAGATAATATGACAAATTCATAACGGTATGTAATTGATTTGCAGCGTGACATGCAGTACTAATGTGCGTGATATAAATTAACTTTCACGCTAGTAATAAAGTATTATTCTGTTGACTCGTGTGGAGTCTCAAACGAAACCCATCCCATGACATCATCATCATCGTTATCAGACTTATTTATGTTCCCACTGCTGGGACACAGGTCTCCTTTCTAGGAGGACGGGCGGGCCCAGTGCGGATTGATGGATGTCACATGTCTTCGAATTTTTGGTTCTATTAGTCGGAGTCTTTACCACTCGGCCACCACTGCTCTTATCCCATTTATACGCACATAACATTTTGGAAACACATTCATTGTGCGTACAGCCAAAGAGTGTCTGTGTTTCCTGATGGCTCCAACCCTGGAATCTTTAAGTAATGAGTGAATAGGTTACTTTTTTTAAGCACGCTCCATCGTCGACCGCATCGTCGCTTTCCAACAGGGGAGATAGCGGTCGAGCACGTGCTGATAGGTTATCAGCAATATAAAAAACTTAAATCTGGTTTTTGACTTACAAAAGGAAATTCTTTAATACCCAGATAAATGTATAACTTATTGGTAAAAAATCTTTTTTAAAGTCACAATATCTTTCAATAAATTAAGTACATAATTGCGAAAACTATTGCTACATTAAATACATCATCATCATTTCAGCTAAAAAACGTCCACTGCTGGACATAGGCCTCCCCAATAGTCGCCATAATGAACGGTCCTACCAAAAACATAAAATAATTAAATCTTTCATTAATAATATAAGATATCAAAGAGAATTCGTTATTCCGTCATCATTAATTAGAATAGTATTACTATAATAGTAATACCATAGTACTTAAAATAATATTAAAATGATATGAGGATAAATTTAATCAAAATAATAATTTGTATTTGTATTTCGATTACAGCGCGTATTTGGCTTATTTTTTTTTTTTAAACTATCACACTACGCCATCTAGTCCCAAGCTAAGCAGAGCTTGTGTTATGGGTACTAGACAACTGTTAAAACATACTTATATTTTTCTAAATACATACATATTATAGATAAATTACACCCAGACATAGAACAAATGATCGTGCTCATCACACAAACATTTGTCCTGGGTGGGAATCGAACCCACGACCTTCGGTATAGCAGTCAGGTTCACTAACTACTAGTCTGACAGGCCAGTCAATAATCAAATTGTATTAGTATTACGATTACTTGAATTTGGCTTATATATCTATCAATTTATAGACGTATCTATCAAAATTAGTTACGTTACCCGCGAGGCGCGTACACAGATAAACCCGAAGGGCAATCTTTCCACCTGGATATCCACAATGACAGCTTACGCGTTCGATATTGCCTAAAGGCTCGCTTCCAAAGTCAAACTCAAACTCAAAATTATTTATTTCAAATAGATCATTTACAGGCACTTTTGAACTGTCAAAATTGAAGCTAATTTGCACGTTCCAAAGCGTAGGTCTCTATGGAGAAGAACGAGCAAGAAACTCCATGGACACTCTTTTAAATCAAATTTAGATTTACAATAAAGTTATTGTAAATCTAAATTTGACACCAAGTGGTTACAAATGTCTTGTGTTTCTATTATGCGAGCACGATGACAAATGATAAATGATCTTTATTTTGTAAGTGTGTCTAAAAAACACTTTGCCACGTTAGTCGACTTTGATCTATTAACCAGTAACTGTGTACCCGATAACATGTACCCTTTGGATCGTCGCTGAAGTTCCGTCGAGAGCTAGAATACTGGACCGGTTAACAGAATTAGTAAGCGAATGCAGCGGGGACACGGCGAGTTTCATACTCATCGAGCACACGATTAGGGTTCGTTACGCCTTATCACGGACACAACAGATTCTTCCAATATTCACCCACTCAGGCTTCCCTAGATGTGATCTGTTCGATTAACCTCTCGTATGCCGTAATTAGAGACACAATTAAAAAGTTATTGGGTTTCGCGTAGATCTGCGTTCGATAGGAAGGGTTAATCACATTCGAATTTTTGTTACAAAAAGAGTTATGAGTTTACATGTGAATGGATGGAGAGCGAGATGAAGGCCAAAGAAAAGATGGATGAATTGTATGACAAGTGATATGAAAGAAAAAGAAGTTATTGATAGCGTGACGAGTGACAGGACAGAGTGGAAGAAAAAGAAGCCTTGCGTTGACGCCAAATAAAAAGGCACAAGTGCAGGAATAAGATTCGTATTTTTTTTTAATTTGATCTTAACGTACTACTGGCTGATCCGGCAAACTTGGTACCGTCTAATTTGGCGTGCGTGAAATGAACGTACCTTTAAACAAGTTGGGGTCGGTCCTTAGTACTTGTTCAAGTTGGAAGGCATGGGCGCGATCGCTGGTGTTGGCGCGGCGACTTACTTAGACAACTCTTGGAAATTAACCGCGCCCGCTAGTCAGAGTATTTGAACATTAATAGGACGAGCGGATGGCGAGCTATCCGTTGCTTGTCGCCGGCAAGCCCGTGGCTACGGTGGTCGGAAATCACTCCGTAATTTCTGGTGTGAGGGCGTATGTTCCCTCTCTCCAGCTGTCTCCTTTGCTAGCATTACTGCTTCGCTACTTCATTACTAAATCTGTAATTTGGGTTGAGATCTGTGTGTCAGTCTATATTTATGTATTTCTATATTATGTGTCTATATGTATTTTAAAGTTTTTTAGATACCAATTAACAAATATTTCTTGTATTGTTACAGACACAATGTCGCCGGTTAGACTGACAACAGTCGTAGTCAAATGACAATAACTAGATTAAAGGTAAATATTTTTTTTTATTACTTACTGTAGAATTTAAATTTAATGACGAAATGGACTTGAAATCAAAACAAAACGACGGATCATGTTAAACAGAAAATCATAATAAATTAAACAAATTTGTTGAAATTGATCTCAGGTCCATTGTTTAAGTAATTTTATCGGTTGTTATTTTGTACTCTAAAATGTTTAGGTATTAGTGAATTAGGATACTCTATACTCAAATGATGCTTCTGCGATTGCGTTTCTTTGCTCGCTTTTTATTCGTGCTTTGCGAGTCTTTATTCATGATTGCGTTACTTCAATATCATTTGTGAGACTAATAACCGCGATTTTTTCTTTAGTCAATATTTGTGATCGCTACTCTGTATGTCTGTTTGTCTGTCTGTCAGTGTCGGGAGCGCTCATGAGACAGTCGTGTCACCGTCTGCTGGAACATCAACACCCGGGAGGGGAGGAACCCCCTCTGTACTCACCCTTAGACCAAATTTCAGGTAAAATCATTTTGTAGAATTTTTAGTCATTGTGTTAAGGTTTTGGAGAGTAAATGGCACTGTCACACGGTTCAACTAAATTCGGATTAAATGGAAATTGGTAGACTAAACCAAAAAAGTAATTATTAAAATTGTTCGCCACAAGCAAATTGTATTGCTGCTGCTAGATTACTCTATAAGAAATTTCCTGCAGTTGCAATTTAACGTTTTCTATCAATAACTTCAGAGTTGGCTAAAAAAGAACCAGCAACAGAGCAACTTGAAATTAATCAGAAACTGAAAGTTACAGTTTTTAATTAAGGGCCAGCTAGCTCCAAAACCGTAGCACCAAACTTTAGATAACTGTTCTATCGAGATCAAAGTTATCAGCTAACTCCGCGGTTAATAAATACTGGGCCAAGGATACTAGGTCAAACTAACTAGTACTGCGAGCACCTACAGCGTGGCAAATATAAAACTTTGAGCACACTTTTTTCTCGTCAATAGATACGTTTAAAGCGGGAAATAGCTACATTAGTTCGACGCCCACGTGGACGACGTCGTTTGAATTGTACGTAGGGTCACATCGCGTGGCGTCGCGTGGCGTGCGCCTAATGTACACAGTTCTACTAATTGAGTTGCCATATAAAATGTATGGAGATCGACGCGTACGTGGCCTACATGGCCTTAATGTAGTTCTACGTTAACAGTTTTGTTTGTTCGGAACAAACAAAACTGCTCAATGAATAGTTTATTTAAGCGATGGATGCAATTTTTCTATTTACTGTTTAATTACACGACAGTCAATAATTGATCGTAACTAGTTAGATATCGATTATCAGAACTGTGCAAATATGTTATTTATATAAAGGATATAAAAGTTACATGTATATGTTTAACAGTTATACCCACTCGTACTTTAAAAGCAATAACTGTAAATATATTGAAATAAAAGTGTTTAAAAAAGTCAGAATCAGAATGAATAAAATCTTCCATCAAAATTAATTTCCATTTCCGAATAATATTTCTCTTCGTATAAAATATTTACTTGCACAGATTTATTCTTAAAAGCCATTAACCATTTTGTTAATTTACGTAACATTTTTAAAGCTTAATCGGATACTTGCAAAATGGATACTACATTTTTTATACAGAGCGTATTGCTTCCGCTCTCTTTGGCTTTAATATCTGGGTGACTGAGGCCTTAGTTGCATTTAGAAGACTATGGCGCATTTTTTCTTTCTCTTTGTCTCACGAAATTTAGCTGGAGTTAGCTGATGACTTCGAACGCGCTGATAAAACTGAACTTTGAACCATTTTTTTAAATCAGTCCTTTATTTCTATAATTTACTTACCATCGTAGTAGAGATTTGATGGTTTTCGGCTCATACCATTGAATATTAGATACTGATTGAGTTTTGCAGCAGACATGATGATGTTTGTCTGTCGGCATCAATGTATTCCTAGGTCTCAAATCACAAAAAAAATCAATTAGTGCTTATAACTTTCATATTGCACCATTTCAATTGTGATTTTAATCCATTTTAAAGAAAAATGCATTCTAAGATTAAGATTAAAATTACTCTTCAGTTAAGAAATATATATGACTTATAGAATAAAGTAATTAAATAAAATTCAGTCTTAAACTTAAAATGCATGTATATAAAAATTCAGATATTCTAAATGTTACTAATGAATTTCATTATTGTAAACCTTTTTACATATATTATGTACAATATAAATGTATTTTGAACTCTCCATAATTCAAATAATACAATAAGTATGGTGCAGCTATCGTTGTAAAACTTTTAAAAGCAATACGAAACAGAATATACATTAATAATACTTTTAACTAATTAAAAATACAAAAAAGTGTTAGTAATTAGAACAAAGACATTTAATTTAACAAAAGTTCATAGTTGACTTCCAAATTAGGTATAAACCTGTCTCTTGGGAGGTAGTATATTAGCAAGTCTTCGATATAAATACATTAATACATATTGAATGTCTGGTCACAAGTGCCTATAATTTAACCGATAACCTAAGGGCAGTTATGTTACTGCGCTTAATTAACTAAAAATAAGACAGTAAAATTTAATGAGAATACTTTAAATGAACAATAAAAATACAATAACTTATACATTCTTAATTCTTCACACTCACTGCAGAAACAAACCGTGGCGAAGGGTCTGCGTATAACTTACCAATAACAAAGAAAGTAAGGAATAAAGCCTTTTTAATTGCATGTAATATTTAAATGTTGTGACATAGAATTAATAGATCACAGACTGACTATTAAATACATATCTATACTGCACGCCTCACATCAAATAACTTACCTGTTGAAAGGTGAATCAAAATTATAAATATGTTACCATTGGTGCAAATAATTGAGTTAGAAAAAAAAATACAGTATGTAACCAATTTTTTTTTTAAATGAAATCAAATATCGGATACAATTTTAGTAGTTAAAAATAGAGATAAACAATAAAAAAGATGAAAATAATGACGGCAACACCCCCCCCCCCCCCCCCCCCGACGTAAGCGATGCGTCCCGATTCGTGGCCCACGCATCAAATTCTTTTATCTTTTAGATTTCTAATGATGTCATTAAATTGGAGATGGAAATGTATTGCCCGATTTGGTTAGCTTTCTTTTTTGAATTGCCTTTCACTATTTTTAAAACGTCAATTTTGTCGGTATAAAACTTCAGTCTTGAGCAGAAACAACAAGTGGCTAGCCCGTCGGTTTTCTATCGTTTACATTAAATTCCAACAAGTCCGATCAATCGTCGGACATAGGTTACAAGGTGAATATTCCACTAATACGTACAAAGCGTTTTGGGAATACATTCATTATGCATACAGCTAAGGAATTGGATTCCCAGCTGGAGTCTGAGTTTCCTAATAACTAAAATCTAGGGTCTTTAAGAAAAGAGTGAATAGGTTATTTCTGGATAAGCGTGCTCCATCTTCGGTCACATTAGTGGTCAAATTCGGTCATATCCATAACACAAAAATTATATGAAGTTAAATCCTCATCGAAATGATAGGTACAGGTAAATCCATATGCTCATCAAAATGATACAGGTAAATCCAAAATACAATTACATTTTAAACATGCAGCATTTAATTACCACTAATACAAATTAATCAATCTGAAGTAGATATCAATTATTTCAATTAATAATAAACTAAAAGCTTTATTTAAAGCCTAATTTAATTATGAGTTCGATGTAAATGCGTCACCACCAGCATTAGGCATAAATACATGTTAATTAAATCACAAACGGTTTCATTTTAATTTAGAGTTGATGGCGATTCAGACACAATGTATTCGTCCGTATCGACATAATTTATTTTTATTTTGTTTCTCTAAATGGTCGGACACCAACAATTAAAATCATTACATAGTATATAACCAACTTGCTTACCGCTGTCCATATGTATGCTTAGATCTTTAAAAGTACGCAACGGATTTTGATGCGTTTTTTTTAATAGATAGAGTCATCATCATCATCCTAGCGGTATTAGTCCCGGTTGCCAACCTTGGCTTTCGCCTCGGTGCCCGGGGTCCGCTTTCCTGCAAGCACGCCTCCACTTCGCTTGGTCTTTTGCGTCCTTTGCCGTAAGCCCATTGGCACGCATATCGTCCCTTGCGACGTCGATCCAACGCCTCTTAGGCCTTCCTCGTTTACCGGGTCCCGGCGGAGGCGGCATGTCGAGGCATCTGTTACCCACGTAGTCTGCCGGTTTTCGTAAAACTTTTTTAATAGATAGAGTGATTCATGAGAAAGATTTTATGGCATTAACGAAATCAAACCCATCAAACTAGGCTTTAACTAGAGGTGGTATGCATTTTACTATCAATTAGTTGCACCCATATAGTGATAGTGACTTACCTCAAAATACTGGTAATTTCAATTTTTTTGTAAACCGAATTTAAAACTATTCGAAATATTTCATTTCTAATAGGCCTTTTAAAACTTCCGATGCGTGCACGTTTCTAAGTGAAGAATCGGAAAAAGTCAAATCTTTGAAAAATTTAATGATTTTACAATATTTGCATCTTCATCACATTGTAGAACTGCCAACATTGTAACTACATAAAATCACAATTAAAATAAAAAAGTTTATTAAAAAATAATCAATAATGTCATTGATTATTAACAATGTCATAAAAAATAAAACTACCTTAAAAGGAATAAAAAACCCCGAATTTGTTTATTATTGGTTTATTTAAACTTCGTGTACAGTAGTGGTCCATTGTCGATGGAAATAATGCCACAAGGCATTCTCTACCAGTTAATTTTGGGTTAAAAATAAACAACACTCGGCACAATTTGTAAACAACAAAAATTTAAAATTGAACGAAGTATTGTTAAATTATGAGTAAAAAGAAATATATGAGCAATACTTTATAATTTACTCTTATCGATACCATATTTTAAAGACTTTGAAGCTATAGATATATTAGGGGACAAGATGTCTCCAAAAATGACACAAGCGTCTATCAAATTGTTCAACAAAATAACACGCGTCACGTGAGTGCAGGGCACGTTATGGGACACAAGGCAACGTTGTCGATGCAGCATCAAGCGTTTCATTTGGGGACTTTTTGTCCCTTTATATATGAAGCTTATACTCATTACTGAAAAAATTCATTTTTTAAATTAGGACACTTTCGTTCTAAGGGTGAAAGGTGAAAGATGAAACATCTAAAGCGAAGTATCAAACTGATGTATCACATGAAGATAAACCAATTTGGTTGAAGCGTCTATCTTAGCCCTAACAATTAATTTTGGATACTAAAGTAGGTTTTTCATATTATACAATCCCAGGCATATCATCTTAGCTCTTTTGAAAGACGCTGCATTTAGCAATCGTCTTAATAGTCAGACAACGGAAAAAACATACGCATTAAATTGTGGCAAGTGGAAGAAATTATTTTGAACTAGCTGCCAGCGGCTTCGCATGCATGAAAGTAGGGTTCTCCATACAAACTTTAGAACCCCATTACATCCCTTTAGGAGCTGAATTTTGAAAAACCCTTTCTTAATGTTCACCTACGTCATAAAAGGAAGCCTTGTGCAAAATTTCTCTCTAGTAGTTTTGGCTGTGCGTTGATATGTCAGTCATTTTTTCCTTATATACGAGTATTGATAGATTAACGAATTAATAATAGTCTTGGTGTACCTACACCGATGCAATTTGTATACCTACACACATTCAGTCTCTTCAGTCTTTCGTTAGAACCAGGAGTTTCTATCACGCCTAGATTTATACCTTTTGCTTCCGGATCTTTCAATCCTTACATCAATTCAATATTATAAGTATGTAGTTATATTTCCAGGTTTTTTTTAATTTCTGTATTATCAATTAATATTGCAAATTATTATAAATTTCTGTATTATCAGCGCGATCGTTTTATTAAAGTGTGAATGTAATTTAATATTCGTATTTTTTTTTTATATTATATCTAAGTGTAAAAATCATTCCAAACATTAGTGCTGGTACCGTTTCGATATCGATATAGCTTCTATGTTTCGACAATGTGATAATATTATTGGATTTATTACTTTGTGGAAGCAAAGAGACGATATATTTTATGCTGAAGTGAAATGTTGATTTTAAATGTATTCAGAAATATAAAAGCGGTATTATTGTAATAAAGTTAGCAGCACAACTGTTTTGATTACAAATTCGTGTAGCAATATTGCACGCTTTGTCATTTCACTATTTACATCATTTTGTATAAACTCACTATCTTTTATATTAAACTATGTACATATATAAATCATTTTAATGGTTGAACACAAACGACAGAAAGTCTATTGACTCTCGAGCTTTTTCTGAAACTGACCAAAGTGCACTCGTCATTCAGTTAAATAAAAATCATTTAAACAATACATGCAGCATTTTCAAAGTACCTATTAATGATAACTGCTACTTCAGATTTTTCCGTATTTTCATAAAATCTTTTTAGGAGCATTTTCATTCTGTTGCAAATTATATAATAAAGCAATCACAAAAATAATTGCGACAAGAGCATAATCAGCCCAGCCCAATTAATAAACTAGTGCGCCTCACCATCAACGATTGCATCACTGCTTACCGCCATGGGATTGCAGTCAAGCACTAGTCTATATATTAATAAAAAATGAAAAATGATTACTCGAAAATCAGCAATTTGTAAGCAGATTTGCTATAGCCAATGGCTTCGAGGACGAACAATGGTTCGTTATAGAATATTCATTCTTCTAAAGGATAGTTTAGGTAAAATAATCACTTATTATGCCCCGACAAATCCTTGTTCACGCAAGATAATCCTCGAGGTGAACAGTAGTAAATTATAAAGCAAAATGTTTGTTTGTTTATACATAACAGTATCACATCTAGGTTTGAAGCTGCTGATCAATAAAAACTTGAAGCCTATCACATTAGGGCAAAACCCGGATAGTTGCCCCACTTTTTGAAATCACTTCATATCTCTGAGTAAAAAAAGTGAAATGCGTTATTTGTAAGACCGGCAAGTACTTTGATTTTTCATTGACCAATTTATAATAATTTAATTTAATTTTTATATGTACTAAATGTATGCAAGGCACTCATTTGCGGCCAGTGACTTACAACATGGCCAAAGAAAAAAAAAATTATTCATTTTATTTTGTCCATGATGTAGATTGCAAGGGCGAGCGAAGACCAGAAAACAAAACTTTTTTTTAGACTAATTCAGTAAAGACTTCTCAATCTCGATCGAACAATCTGTTAATTTACGAGAACTTTAGCTCCCCATAACATTATGGGGAGCTAAAGTTAATACATATTAGTAATACATATTTGTCAATACATAATCATTTATTAAAAATATAAAAACAGCACTTCCATAG
Organism: Mythimna loreyi; assembly: GCA_029852875.1. Taxonomy (NCBI): domain Eukaryota; kingdom Metazoa; phylum Arthropoda; class Insecta; order Lepidoptera; family Noctuidae; genus Mythimna; species Mythimna loreyi. The sequence continues at coordinate 29,212,855 of CM056777.1, read as the reverse complement.
AAATAAAACAAATAATCGAGATTCTAAATGATGACAATTTATCTCAAAAACTTATAAGGGTTAAAAAAAACACGTATTTCCTCGATGCCAACAGAGTTTTTAGGCGTCATATCTTTTATTTCGCGTTGCCTTTTTTCAAACATTACGTTAGATAGCGTTTCATGGATCAACAACCTGTTATTAACAGGTTGTTGAAAGAGTTGACGATAGCCGAATGAGGAAGGCCCTTTTTAATATTGCTTGTCGAATCAAGTAAGGGCATACTCACGCAGCCATTTGGTTTTGTTTTTGAAGACGAAAAAGGGGTTAAATGTGGGCGTAATAATAAACAAGTCTTGGGAAAATTTTGTCTAATCTTACACCCACACTTTTCCTTGAGGATGGAAGACTTGCTGAACTGGATTTTAGCCACGTGTAAAAATGATAGAATCGAATTACGCTTCATCAAATTTAATATTAGTTAGTTGTTTAATATTGAAGTGATAATATTAAAAGTTGCATTTTATTATTGTAATTATCTTGTCTTGCAGGCATTTATTTTTGCCAGACATAAATATGTACATGAAAAAATAACTAGTCTGTTATGTATAAAAACGAATGCAAAATGTAAAAATAGTTATTTAAAAAATATTAGTACAACAATGTAACAACAAGATAATTTGATTTAAAAGAGTGACCATAAAGATTCTTGCACATTCTTCTCTATAAAGATTTACGCTTTGGAACGTGAAAATTAGCTTCACTTTTGACTGGCCGACATTTTGACAATTGAAAAGTGCTTGTCACTGGTCAATTTGAAATAAATTATCTGAGTTTATTCCAAAAATTCGAAGACATGTGACATCCACTAATCCGCACTGGGCCCGCGTGGTGGATTATGGCCCATTCCATCTCCTAGAGAGGAGGCCTGTGTCCCAGCAGTGGAAATATTAAAAAGGCTGATGATGATGATGATGAGTTTGTTTGATATCATAGGATTATGATGATGATGATGAGTTTGTTTGATATATAATTTTTACCGACCTAAAAAAAACTACTCAATACTTACCTATCTTCTGCACCAAAGAAATATGCTGGGAATTAAACTCCGTCGAACTATCAGGTTACGTGAGCTGCGTTCATAGTTGTACCGAAGACTTAGTAACAGACACTAAATGGACGTCTAAATAATGTTCAAAGCACAAAAGCTCTTACAACTACCTACACCAGCTTACCATAACGGGGAAAGTTCCGGAGCCCAGTTACCACATTTAGACATGTTACACTACAGAGTTTCAATACAGTTTGATCATACGGTGACGAGCTGATGCCTCCTAGTTAAAACTTGTTCGGTGGGTAGTTAAAAGTTGGGCAGTTGCTGCACCAACTCGCCTTCGGTACAGTGGGACGTTTTCACTTTTAATTAGCGCGTGGATTGGCCACTTTGTGACGTGCATACATGTTTTGTAACACGTGTAAAGCTAGCTTTACTTTGTTACTTTGTATTCCGGTAAAAAAGTAGTACACTTACTCGAAAATTCGCTCTTATCCCAGCACTTTTAGGCAAGCAATGGACTGTTTTCCACCCTACTGTAGATAAGTGCGCGTGCTCGCTTCCGCCACAATTTTATTCGAATTAGGCTAGGTACGTCGACCCGTTATGAGGAATGCTTCAACCCCCACAAGTCGTTAGTGAATTGAAAAACTTCGTTTTTTATCAGTGCAAATTTGTCACTCTAGCCTTCAGCTCCATAATACCACGGTTCATCCAATTCCGCCTCGGTCGTAATGACAAACTTTCTGCACTTGTATCATAATGCGATTTCGATCAGTTCTATCTATTTTCGTAAAACAGAATATCAATGACAATTGTTAGTTATCCATCCAGTTAATTCCATAAATAAAACAAAAATAAAATAGCGTAAGCGTAGCATATTAAGCCTTTTTATTATTCCCACTGCTGGGACACAAAACTATTCTCTAAAGGAAACAGAATGGGATGGATATCAGTGTCATAACACTGATAATGAAATAAATTACTTAAAGTAATCCTTAAAATAAAGACCTTAATAGACTGTGCAACTACGATTCTCGTAGTGAAAGCTCTTTAGAACGTTTAGTACATCGTCGAAAACATTTCCGCCTGACCACCGCTAAGTTCATTCTTGCTTGCTCTCAAAACGAAAACGTCACAGGTTTGGTTTGGCGCCGCGTAGCAGGGTTCAAGCGAAAATTTTATTTATTTATTTTTATTTTATTTATTTATTTATTTAAAAACATACACCCTATCCTTACAGGCTTAACCTAATGCGACAGTGGTTTACAAAAAAAATAAAAAAAATGACTGTGACAGTACGGAGTCCTTACAGACGGTCACCTACCAGTTAGATAGACTTCTTCGAAGAGAGAATTTGAATGTAGATGCTGTGCTACGAGTAGAGATAGATGGAAAAATAGCAACAAAAAACCAGAATAAAAATAATGTGCTATCTATAATAAACAATTAAAACTTAATTGATACAAGGCTTTAGCACTATAAACAGCAGTAGGTATTCGTGAGAAATTACGTGAGTCTGCAACAAACGGTGGGTTAATGAGATTAACTGTCCGCCTGCAACAGCCGCACATGCATTTATCCGGACAAAGGACTGTCCGGCGTGCTGCGGTCTGAGGTTGTATTGGAAAACTTGATCGGTGTTCGATTACTACGTATATAAGATTACATTTAGTTTATGTGAAACCTTAATTAACATGCCTTAAATAAGCCTTCATCATCGGCCTTTTTAATGTTCCCACTGCAGGGACACAGGCCTCCTCTCTAAGAGAGGGAATGGGCCGTAATCCACCACGCGGGCCCAGTGCGGGTTGGTGGATGT